>CAUYPK010086622.1:0-10408 GCA_963574355.1 Loris lydekkerianus | reverse complement strand
ATCCCTTATTTAAACAGAGATAGTTTAATATTTAGTACTTTTTTTTTTTTTTTTTGAGAAGAAATGTGAATTTTATTTTATTTTATTATTTTTTCATTTTTTTTTTTTAATTGTTGGGGATTCATTGAGGGTACAAAAAACAAGGTTATATTGATTGCATTTTTTAGGTAAAGTCCCTCTTACAATCTTGTCTTGCACCCAAAAGGTGTGGCACACACCAAAGCCCCACTCCCCTCCCTCCTTCCCTCTCTTTGCTCTTCCTTTCTGATTTCATTTCTTTTTCTTCTTTTTTTTTTTTTAAGCAGGAACTCAACTTTATAGCGTCAAGCAGCCGCTTATATAGAGTGTGGGGAAGGGGCGGGGAAAGAATGTGGGGGAAGAGGTGCGTGACAGGGTTGGGCCAATGGCATGGTACCATGTTGGCTGTATCTAGGTAGAGGCAGTTTCAGGCCGGGCCTTGCTGAGTCATTGCTACGCGGAACTAGCTCGATGGATCTACTTCTAGTCAGGCTCGGGAAGTTGCACTAGGCCTCAGGCACATGGCAGGGCCCAACAATTCCCCCTTTTTAAAGTAAATCTCTACAGCCTTTCTCCCACTCTTACCTCTGCATTGTGGCCTCCTTACTCGTTGGCACCCCAAATGTCCACATAGGGGCTGTTCCCTGTGGATTGGGGTGTTCAGTCCAGGAGTCCTCTCTTCCGAAATGCAAACATATGTTAAGCACAACTGCGGCATCATCAGCTGTGATATTTGCCTAAAAGCTTTCCGGGGATAAGTAGCTCAGGTCACAGCCCTGAGGTTACAGGATGCAGAGCTTGACAAGCAAGAGGTTGGAAGGGTGGTTGGATGTGCCACAGAGGAGAGGAGCATCAGAGAGCCACCGCACCACCCCAGGAAACAGGGGCCTGGGAAGCAGTGGCAGCTCCAATAAGAAAATAGGAATCCTAAAAAGGGTCGGAGGCCAGGGATAAAATGCATCTCTGTGTCTGTCACAGCCTGATTAATGGTAAGCAGAGTGATCTAGTCCAGTTCCAGTGCTGGAGTGCACCGCACCTTTGATGTTGGTTTAGATACAGGACGTCTGCGTCCCTGGACCACTGACCAGGCAGAGAACAGGCCGCCCTCTGTGCCTGCCAGCCCAGGTCTTTCAGCAGGCTGCAGGCATCAAAGAATTAGATTCCTGTAATGAAATCAGCCCTTTAAGCCTCTCAGAAGAGTTACGATAGGGATCACTACCCAGATTAATTTGCTACCAAATAAAGAATGAAACGCCAAGATAAACAAGACGGAGCAGCCAGCTGGTAGGGTTTGAGGGGGAAAGGCAAGTCTTTTGTTTTCCTTTTGTTCCCATGTCTTCAACTGAGTTATGATCTTTTCTAACCTGATATTTGCTGAATTTTTAATGCTTTATATAGTCTCATTCTATTTCTATCACCAAGTGGTTGTCTGAACAGCCACCTCCCGCCAGGGTGCCGTGATGGGCTTGCACAATTTTCAAGGCAGCTTCCCCAGAGGGTGGCCAAACTGGCTTGTGCCCTTTAGCCCCTGGGAGATCCTGACTTGAGAGCCCAATGAAAAATGAAAACGCAGGAGCCCTTGTATATAAAATATATAAAGACTTTGATGAAAGCAACAGCAGAGAATTAAACCAAACATGGGGCCTTCTGAGCACAGGGCTCCAACTAACTGCCCCAGCCACACTCCTGTGATGCTGCCCTGGAGGTCTTGGGGGAGGGGATAAGCCAACCCTTTCTCTTATCAGTTTAGTAATTTGTCATGACAGATACTCAAGGTTTACAATTTGGGGGCCAGATAAACTCTCTCACCCAGACATGTGACTTTAATGAAAGTTGCACATTCAGAAGAAAACCCGCCCCTTTGTAGCAGCAGCTTCAACTTAGATTACTTGGAGTCTACAAGATGATCCAAGTTGCTTTATAACTACATTCCTTGGGGATCCCTGGGGACTTTTCTTTGAGAAAGTTTGTCTCATGTGGCTTCATTAGATTCTATTTGCATTTACATATGTGCATTTATATTTCTATTATAATTTGGATAACACAGTTAGATTTACCATGACATTCCAAGGCCCCTATTTAAGTTAGGGTTTATGATTCTGTGAGCATGGAGCAATTATCTCAACCAACAGAGTTTACTTCTTAATGTTTCTTAAAGTGGGTTCTGCAGAGTATTCTTGGGGTGCCTCAGTTTTTAAGTTAGAGAAATTCTCCTGTAGGTCCTTGTCAAGTTCTGATCTGAAGGTTTTGAATTTCTAATGTCTAACAAGAAGGCCTATGGCTCATTAAGTGACCTTATGTAAATCTAAATGCTATATACAAATTAAATCCTTGAAAGAATTATTGAGGAAAAGGGAAAACGGTAACTTTGCACAGATAAGAGTTAGCCTAGTGGTTAAAAATGAACCCAGGTAATCAAGTATTAAGGAAGAATAATGTCTGACAACAGCAACCACAGCAGCAACAACAGCAGCAACAACAACAGCAACAACAGCAACAACAACGATAACAACAATGGCAACAACACTCTTGATGTATTTTTAGTCTTTGGAGGTAGATCCTGGTTGAACCTCCAATTTGCAGATGAGGAAATTGGAGCAAAGAGTGTTCAGTGACCAATCTGGGTTTCTAGGCGGAAGGTGGCAGAAGTCAAATTTGATCTCCCAGAATCTGATTCTAAAGCCAGGGCCTTATCCATCATTCCACTTCTTTGCATGAGAGTTTGCATCATTTTAAACGTTCACATGAGTGTGAGGATCAGCAGCATGTATGGGTATGTGACTGTTTAAGGTGGTATGTCTATTAGTCAGGTACGGTGAGTTCAGCCGATTGGGAGACAACTGCCATTGTATAGATGGTTTGTTACTCACAGTTCCCGGGGGGAGAGGGTGCCACACTGTGCAAGGCCACACAGGCATACACCAGCATTGGTCAGAAGGCAGAGGAAAACAGGGGCAAGAGCCCTTATTGTGGTTTCTGTGGGGAGGAATGGGTGAGGCAGGATAAGAAGGCTTAGGTTTGGCTGGTTTGAATTACTCTAATGGGCTCTGGGGTATAGGGGCAGATAGACAGTACCCTGGAGGGGGAGGTTCCTGGGAGAGTCTGACTAGGAGATCTTGGGGTCTGGGCTGTGGATTTGTTGGTTTGCATATGGAAATAAAAAGGACAAGTAATTTACTCTGTCTAGGAATTGGCCATCCTGAGAGGGGCAATCTGTCCAGGCTTAGCAAGACTTTAGATGTCAAAACATTAGAATTAGAAGACATGCCTGTGACAGTGACCTGGGAGACCTGGGCTGATAGGAGACTCAGGAGCCACTGCCTGGCCTAAAGGGTCACTTCTTGGAAGTAGGGTTCCCCTCCTTTGTTAAAAGAGATCATTCTTAAAGAATGATCATGAAAAGACAATACAAACGTGTGGGCGTAGCTCGTGGAGAGGGCCCCCTTTACATAGCTGCAGCCACACGTCTCAGGGATGCAGACTTGTGGTTAAATGGCAGTCGAGACAGTAAGCAAGAGTCATGCTAAGCGACTGGTAATGATCAACATTTGCTTCTTGGTAATTAGGCAGAGATGATAAGCAATTTTTAGAAGTTTCAAATGCACATTGCTTTTGATTTTCTCTCCTCCTTCTGTTAATTTCCTAATGTCAATAGCAGGATTTATGCCAGTGAGACTTCCTTACATCAGTCCCCCTCCCCACCTGGCCAAGCAAATATATAAACAAGAGCACAGAGGAGGCTGCCTGGGAGTCTGGGTGCTGCTCCTCGTGAATCCCATAGCAGGAGCTGGGGTTCCAGGGGCCCCACACTAGGAGTCTTACTCCATGGCTCTCCCACCTCGGCCCACATGAGCTTGGCTGGGCCCCTGAGCAGGACTTCAACCACATCCTTACTCCTGCTTGGAACTTGGGACTCTTGAGGGCTGAGGACATAAGGCACTGATATGTGTGCACGTGGCTGGTTGATAGAGGATCCCAGTGATCCCAAAGGGCTAGCACTGAGAAATAGAAATGGAAGAGAGGGAAGGGGCCAGCCTGGTGAACAAGAAGGGAACACAGCCTTTTCCAACCAGAGGCTGTCAGAGAATGAGTCTTCCGTCAGCCTGTGAGGCCCCCTTCCACTAAGGGGCAGGAGACTATAGCAGGAAGGTGGAGGGGAAACGTTTTAACCTCTGGGGTATGTCAGGCTCTGTGGTGTGGTCTTGAGACCCAGGGTCTCATTAGGTCCTCACAGAACCCCACACAGGCTTCCGAATCCTGCATCTCATCACTTTCATTTTTGCCCCAGGTGAAAATGGATTCATCCTTCAAGGGGGATCTTATTTGGAAGTCTAATATTTCTCCCTTGGGTTCTTGCCTCCTCAAACTGTCCACAAACCTGGAGGGCCTGATGTTGTCCAATGGACCTAGGTCTAATCAGAGTTCACACTGGGTCCTGGAAGAGCTGGGTTTGCACTGGTGCTCAGCACCACGTGGTTCCGACTGAGCGCTGGTCCTGTCTACCCGGAACACTCTGCCAGGCAGCTGCTAACCTAAGCCTTCGTCTAGAACATTGGGGTTGTTTTGAGGGTGGGAGATGATATTCATTTAGAGACATGCTCAGCCAATGGGATGCCGTGATTTGACTCCTAGGGCTCAGACTTCGGTGCTTAGTCACTGGGACGATAGGCCTCTGCCTACTTACTTCTAAGGGTAGACTTGTTGCTATCATCGGGAAGCCCAGACCCTAAACCCAAACAGTCTGATGGATGCAAGTAGAACTGCCCACCTGCTCACCCTGCCAGCTACCCCTCCTTCTGAGCGCTTCCAGTATCTCAAAGTCACTCCCTTAAGAGAAGGCAAGGTGACACTCCAGCACCCAAATGCCAGAACAGAGAAAGAAGAAATAAGTAACTAAACAAGAAGATTAACTCTTCCCCAGGGCATCTTCCCATGCTCAGATTCAGGATAGTGCCACCATTTCCCTCATTCCTCTCCTTTCCACCTCCAGCACAAATATCCTTAACAGACGTTTAGGGCCAACATCAAAGTCACACTGTTCCACCTTCATACCCAACATCTCTGTTACCTGGTTGCTGTTAAAATTCACTCAATAGGCCACTCAATAGGCCACTCAATAGTCTTTATTTCCAATTTTTAATTGATGATTAAAGCTTTCTTGCAGGCCAGTGGAAGTAACATATTAGTGCAACTGGGCATCGCTCCTGATTCTTAGGTTCACTCTGCAATTCTTTCTCAAGCCATGACCTGTATAGTCCAGATCAGAGACTGGAAAACTGTAGCCTCGGGTCAGATTCAGACAGGTGCTTGTTTTGTACAAACTACAAGTGTCCATAAAGGTTGCTGCTGCTTTTACCAGTTTTCTAAGACTGCTTTTATGCCACACAGCAGGGTAGCAGCTGTGCCAGAGACTGTATTGCCTGTGAAATCTAAAATGTTTACTACCTGGTTATTTAACAGAGCACATTTGCTAACTCCTGGTCTAGGTGGTTTGAAGTGCAGTTTCTGGCTCTAATTCTTATGAGTGGGCTGACCTTAACCTGGTTACTTAGCCTCTTTGCAATCTCAGATGCCACATCTGTAAACTTGGCATAATCATACAGGGATGAATGAGAGAAAATAATCAGGGAGTGGGAAGCACTCAGCAGTGCTTTGCACCCAGACATGCTCCGTGAAGCAACTACTGGTGGGCAAATAAGTTCACAGACACATCCTAGACTAAGTTACATACCCCACTGCTGAATATTGGTACAGTCAAAGTACTCCCATTGTGCAGCCATGCTCGACACCACTGCCTAGTCCATCCTTCAAAGAGATTTTGGAACTCTTTTTCTAGAGTTGCCAACAGGGCTGTCATCCAACAAGGTCTGACAATTGAGATCTCAAACTTATCCTAGAAAAAGCACTACATACCTCGTTGCTGAAAACCACCACAGTCACTGATGGTTGGTGGGAGTACCTCAGAGGTGACAGTAATGACATTCAACAATGAGGTATGTAGCACTTTTTCTTAGGATGGGTAATCCTAAGAGAAAAAGGTTGACTCTGGGTAAACTTATCAAACGTCTCAATTCTCAGTGTCCTGGTCATGTCACCTCTGTACGTGTAGAATCTGTGTCCTGAGGTTTTGCAAATCCAGATTATGTCTGTACAAGCATCTTACATGTTCAGACACTGAGACAAAGTCTTTAACCTCAAGAAAAAATATGAATTTCTGAGTATCTGAGTTCATTGTCCGGAATACCAAGTGCAATGCTTGACATCTGCTTAGGTAACGTCAGGAAGTTAGCAGGTGGTGGGATGGCAAGAGGAATCATTCAGAAAGGATTGAAGGGAGCAATTTGAAGAAAGGAAGCAATTAAAATGCAATCCTTGAATGAGCACAAAAGCGTCTGCTGCTTCTTCCTTACTGCAGGTTAGATCCAGTCTGTCTTAATTGAAGGGGTCAACCAAAGTTCTCATAAACAAAAGCCATGTTGTTTAAGAAAATCGTATTCCTCATCTAATTTTAAGCAATGTTTTGTGCTTCCTGTGATGCTAAGCTTCTGAACAGTAAGAGGACATTGCTGTTTATAAAAACTTTCATTTGGAACATCGACTTATAAATAAATTGACAAAAAAGGAATGAAAGTTCCTTTAAGCCCTTGCCAGGCTACAGAGCAGGACAGAGCCTCTTAGAGTTCTCCTTACTCCTTCCTTGGGGCTGGAAGATGCCTCCCATGACTTCACAGGGCTGTGTAGTTTCCTGGTCATGCTGCCTGGGGAACCAGAGGACCTGAGCTCTCGTGCTGGCTTTGACGTGTGACTCTGAACTACGAAATCAACCCATCTCCTGGGATGGGTCATTCTATGTGTCAACTTGGATGAGGTTAACATTTAAATAGGCTAAGTAAAGCGCATTGCTCTCTATAATGAATGGGCCCCATCCAGGCTCTTGAAGGCCCAGATAGAACAAAAAGACGGGCGTCCCTGAGCAAGAGGTAATGGTACCTTTCCAGCAATGACCTTCTGATGTTACGTGCACCTCTGGCTTTCCCGGTTCTCCAGCCTGCTGGTCCCTGCTGCTGATTTGTGCTTAGAGGCCTCCTTCATCACATAATCCAGTTTCTCATATTATATTATGTTAAATCTATCTACCACACACACACAAATACACACACACCCCTCTATTTGTTCTTGTCCTCTGGAGAATCCTGAGAAAGACACTTCCATTCAGAAAGTAAAATTTTAATAAAAACCCTGTTGACTCTAAAATAAAAAGCTATGGTGGCCTCCTGGGTTGAATTCTTGACTGTCCTAAGTCCATGAGCTTTAACCCCAGCAGATGACTTCAGCTTTCTTCAGCAGGCAAAGTGGCTTCTGGTCATCGAGTGGTTGTGAGCTGTGATGATGGAGCCAGACTCTTGCGTGAAGTCCCTCATGTGTGATCGGTGACGCAGAGTATAGACCTGCAGTTGAAATAGTATAGAACAAAGAGTGGCTACAAGCTCTATGCGAGCAGCAATGTTCTTTATTTCTTCCCAGTTTATATAGGCACATAACTTAATCAATAAACACATGACTTAAACCTTGGCCCCAGGCCTCTTACTCCCTGGTACTTATGGGCCCACGGATAAACCAGATTAACTGATAACCATTTTACTAACGTTATCTAAAACTATTCTTATAGGCTAAGGTTTAACTGGATTAACTGATAACTACTTTATCTAACTTAATCCTCCTAAAAATACATGACTTAATGGAGAACATGTTGTTAGCCATTACGTCTTTGCTCTTATATGATAAAATCTGAGGCTCTGGGGGGAAAAGATAGATTGAATACCTGCCTTACTGGCCTCACCTTTTGGAGGCAGTTACTTTAATCTTTAAGCAAGGCATAGTCAGGAAATTCTTGAGACATACAGAATCTCGTTTGCAAATCTCTACTCCCATGTGGGCCTTAAGTCAGGGGGTTTTACGCCTGCAACCAACCAGACTGACCTTAGGTCAGGCGGGTTTTATGCCCACAACCATCCCAGCCATATGGGATTCTGCCTCAGTTTCTCACAAGTATGCCTGCACAGAGTCTTTTCACTGCTCCTCTCAAACAGCTTTTTTTTGGCCAGAGGCATATAGGCCTTTCACCTATAGCAGACTCCCGAGGTTCAAATCCCAGCTCTGCCACTTGACTTTGTGACCTCAGGTGAACAACTCAACTACTCTAGGCCTCAGTTTCCTCAGCTGTAAAATGGCCATGGTAATAATATCCAACATGTGGTTATTGGGAGAATGAATGAGTTAGGACAGATCTAGCTAGAGTACAGTGATGACACATCACTTCACAATTTGGCTAAGTTGAGTGGGGCCTTAAGAGAAGCAGGGAAAAAAAATTCTACTACGTGCCTGGAAGGGAGAAAAACATAAGGCTTGGCTAACAGAATTAGTAACTTCCCTTGTTAACATTACACGTAATTTCTTTCAACATTGGATCGACACTTTCTGTCCAAACGCATCTTCTCCATCTTGCTCAGCAGAGCTGACGTGGATCCCCTCCTTCCACAGCTGCAGTCTCGAGCTGTATGGCCAGAGTCCAAGCAAACGGGCGCAGTTGAGTATCTTGGGCTGACGTTGAGGGGCTTTCAAATATGGGAGCAAATACAGCTTTGGTGGTGGTGGGAAATAGCTAAAATGCAAAGATACTATTATTGACTAGTTTTTGGAGGCCTTGCCTTGTGTATTTCATTCTGAACTTCTTGCTCAATGCCTTTCAAATCTCCCCTGCTAATTTTGGCTTCTCGGAAATAATTCCACCAAGGCAAAAAATTGAAAATCAAATAAATTCCATTGGCTCTTAGATCATTTTACTTTTTAACTTGTAATTTTCCATTGCTCTCTGTTCTCCATTGACTGTCCCTGGTGCCAAGTGCAGTAGCAACATTGATTTTGACACATGATAACATTCACTTGTCAGGGGTTGATCCATTATGTTGACTCCTCCCAGGGATGTGTGAACTATATCAATTTAAGAATGGTTCATATGGACACACAATGGGTATTATAAATTACTTTAAAAGAATCTCTGCACAGAGAAAATGCTCTTCAAGAACATTTAAAATGGATTTTTTTTATTTTTAGCTGAATCTTCATGAAGAGTTTAGGTGTGCATATTATAGGTAAATGGTCTGTGTCCTTGAACCTTGAAATTTGGAATTGTTGTGCTTAAAAAGATTCATGCTAAGAATTTAGAAGTGCGATGAAGTATGGCCTATTGGATCTGTAAGGTGGATTGCAGGTAATTTTTTATGAATAGATAATCCCACCAGCTAGAGCTATGAGATTTTCCGAACATAGAATACAGCTTGTTCATCATTGCTATCTGTCTCTAAAAGTTAAAAAAACTCAGAAAAGTCCAGTGATTAACCTTGAATGAATGTCTGGGCACTCAGCTCTTGATGTGTATCAACCACACAGTACATGTGTCCAGATCTTTTGGATACTGAATATCCAGCATTGCTTGAAAGATGAATGACACATTCATGGCACAGTGCAAGGGGTATAAAGCCTTCCTTATTTGTAAATATGATCCTTGAATGAGACACAAGTTTTAATTCTAAACCATTTCTTATTAATGGATTTCCATGTGAAATTCAAATGACATCAAATTACACAGAAGGAAAGTACTTGAATAGTAATAAGAAAAAGGAATGCTGTACTGGGCATCAGGAGACCTAGCTCAGTGCATACTTAGTCTGTGACTTCAGACAAACAGTTGCTCCCGGAAAAGCCTCCATGTCTCAAATTATAACATGAAAGACCAGCACTGGAGTCTGTTCCCAGGTTCCTTTTCACTCTCAAGATTTCTGTTGTTGTTGATGAAAGGATTTAAAGAGTAGGGACAAGTGGCCATTAAAATGAAGTGATGAAAATAAAACTTATCCTAACAGATGCATAAAACAGGGAAGCTGTGAAGTTAGAGATGGAGAAACCAGAGTGCAGATTAGAGGGGGTTAGAGATGGGGAACCCGGAGTGCAGACTGGAGGGGGTTAGAGATGGGGAACCCAGAGTTCAGACTGGAGGGGTTAGAGATGGGGAACCAAGAGTGCAGACTGGAGGGGGTTAGAGATGGGGAACCCAGAGTGCAGACTAGAGGGGTTAGAGATGGGGAACCCAGAGTGCAGACTGGAGGGGGTTAGAGATGGGGAACTCAGAGTGCAGACTAGAGGGGTTAGAGATGGGGAACCCAGAGTGCAGACTGGAGGGGGTTAGAGATGGGGAACCCAGAGTGCAGACTAGAGGGGGTTAGAGATGGGGAACCCAGAGTGCAGACTAGAGGGGTTAGAGATGGGGAACGCAGAGTGCAGACTAGAGGGGGTTAGAGATGGGGAACCCAGAGTGCAGACTGGAGGGGGC
>CAUYPK010086620.1:0-27229 GCA_963574355.1 Loris lydekkerianus | reverse complement strand
ACTAGCAAATTGTGGTACATGTATACCATGGAATACTATGCAGTCTTAAAGAAAGATGGAGACTTTACCTCTTTCATGTTTACATGGATGGAGCTGGAACATATTCTCCTTAGCAAAGTATCCCAGGAATGGAAGAAAAAGCATCCAATGTACTCCCTACTATGAAGCTAAACTATAGCTTTCACATGAAGGCTATAACCCAACTATACCTCAAGACTATGAGGAAAGGACCAAGGAAGGGGAAGGGAGGGGGGAGGTTTGAGTGGAGGGAGGGTGATGGGTTGGGCCACATCTATGGTGCATATTTTTATCTATAATAAAAAAAAAAAAAGAAAAAATGCTCGTGTTTAATCATCACAGAAATGCAAATCAAAACCACTTTGACTTATCACCTAACTCCAGTAAGACTGGCCCACATCACAAGGTCACAATGCAAGCCTTTATTTCAAAGTGACATGTTTTTTGAAACTTGAACTGTCATATACATTCTTTCTAGTTAACGGTTCAAACTTTGACTTTCTAAAATCAAATTCACATAACGGTCTTTGTTTATAATTATAGTTTATAGATATATATTTTATGATCCATTTTTTTTTTTAGTCAGATAGTTCCCACTTTTAGGCATCTAGGACTTCCTTCTAGCTTCTCTTTCTTCTTTCTCATGTAAATTTTTCCTTCTTTTATTATTTCTTTTTCCTTCTATTTTTTAACTTCCCTTCCTTCCATTTTTATCTCTTTTCTCCTATTTTTCCCGCTGCTTTCTCGCTTGCATTCTCTCCTTTTATTGTTATGGCTTAATAGAGAATTAAGTAATTTTAAAATTCTACACTAAATATAATGTAATATGACAGATTATATGAATAGTTCACATATTTTGTATTACATTTTAAGTTATAAAAATATTCTGTATGTGTGATTAAAGAAATGTGCATTCCACATTTTTACATATCCTTAAAATGTTATCAGAATTTTAAAATTATAGTAAAAGTACTCATACTATTTCTTCTTATAGTAGAACTCCAAAATGTACTTTGAATTTAGAGTGTTATAAGTTTTATTTTTTGGAAAGAAGAGTACTTTGCATTAGTGTCATTTTAAGTTTTGGTTTTTATCAATATTATTTATAAAAAGCTTAGTTTTGGGTAAAACAGTGGGGAGACTCCAAGGATCAACAAAAGTGATCTGGGGAGCTCTTATGGCTCAAAGGAGTAAGGTGCCAGCTCCATATACCCAAGGTGGAGGGTTCAAACCCAGCCCCCTCCAAAAAACTGAAAAAAAAAAAAAAAAAAAAAGAGAAAGAAAGAAAGAAAGAAAAAGAAAAAGAAAGGAGGTGTGGGGCTGAGGAGGAACAGCACCCAGAAGGCAAGTTCCTGGGTATGGGCAGAGGCCTGTGTGCCTCTCCCACAGAAAACTCAGGACAGGAAAGGGCTGTAGTACAGTATTTTGATTTTGGACTGATCTGCTTGCTGGAGCTGGAAGGAATTGAGCGAGCCAGTGAACCCTAACAGCCTGCAGTGACCAGGATTGAGTGCTGGGAGGGGTGGAACGCCCAACAGCTTGGCTACAGGCAAGGCATGCTCCTTGTGGGAAGGCATCACTGGGAGGAGCAGTCAACAGGGTCCTAGTGCACAGATGGCTCTGGCATGCCTGCTGAGCCTGGGCAACCATCCTTCAGTAAGATGAACTACCCAGACCCCGCCTTTCAGGAAGCTTCTGTTTGAAAAGATTCCTATAAAAGCTGGTGAGAGCTTTGGGACCCCAACTTGGCAGGGACCGATTGCAGACAAAGTGACTAGGCCCTGATTGAGGGCAAATAAGTCAGGAAGACAGAACTGAACTCTGCAACCAGAGAGTGGCTCCCAGCCCCCATCTCATACAGCACCACCAGCCTGTGTTCTCCATCTCCTAACACCAAAGTGACTCCTGATGATCAGGCAATATACACAATATATTGCAACATGTATTTATACATATATACACACAAACACACAATTTTTTTTTCTTTTCATGTTTTGCTCCTTTTCCCATTTTTTCTAAGTTTTTTCTTTCCTCTTTTTTGTTAGTGTTGTAGTTGTTTTTTGTTTTGTTTTATTGTATTTTTCTTTTTTCATTTTTACTTTCTTCAATAGAAAAGGCTCCTCAATTTGGTTACTGTATTTCAGCCCTTTTTTAATTCTTTCTTTTTTGTTATCTCTTTTCTTACCTCTTCGGTTGAAAATTTTCTACTTTTCTCATCTTTCCTATGTAAATTTCTTATATAACTAAAATATCCTTTTCTTTGTTTTGTTTCCTTTACTTCACATTATGTAATTACATTTTTACTTTTATTTTTCTATTTTTATCTTATTACTATCTTTTCTCTGAGGGCTGGGGAGACACAGCATTGGTCTGCCTGGGGACATCATGACCCATACTGCAGAACCTATTCCAAAACATTGAGAAGGAAGGAACTTTCCCAATACATTCTATGAAGAAAACATAACCCTGATACAAAAATCAGAAAAGGGCCCAACTAAAAAGGGGAACTACAGACCAATTTTATTAATGAATATTGATGCAAAAATAATCAATAAGATCTTAGCCTATAGATTACATATAAAAAAATTTTACACCACTATCATGAGGCTTCATCCCAGGGATTCAAGGCTGGATTAATATAGGCAAATCCCTAAATGTGATTCACCATATCAATAAAGCAAAAGCAAAGACCATATAATTCTTTCAATAGATGCAGAAAATGCATTTGATAAAATTCACCTTTCTTTCCTAACTAGATCACTTAAGAATATAGGCATAGGTGGCACTTTTCTAAAACAGGGAAGTCATCTATGACAACCACCCCCCCAAAAAAAATATCATACTGAATGGAGTTAAACTGAAAGCTTTTCCACTTAGAATGAAACCAGACAAGGATGTCCTTTATTGCCACTACTATTCGACACAGGGCTAGACGTTCTAGCCAAGGCGATCAGGCAAGAGAAGGCTATAAATAGCATCCAAATGGGTGCAGAAGAGGTCAGACTCTGCTTCTTTGCCAGTGATATGATCTTATACTTAGAGAATCCCAGAGACTCAACCACAAGATTCCTGGACATTAGCAAGCAATATGGTAATGTCTCGGGATATCAAATCAATGTCCATGTATCAGTAGCCTTTGTATATGCCAATAACAGCCAAGTTGAGAAGTTAATCAAATACACAATTCCCTTCACAGTAGATGCAAAAAATTGAAATATTTAGGAATATACCTAACAAAATATGTGAAGACCATCTACAAAGGGAATTACGAAACCCTAAGAAAAGAAATAGCAGAGGACATTAACCATTAGAAGAGCCTACCATGCTCTTGGGTGAGAAGAATCAACACTGTTAAAATGTCTATAATACCCAAAGTAATCACAGGTTCAATGCAACCCCCATTAAAATGCCAAAAAATCGTATGTCAAAGAACTGAGGCATGGAAGGGATTAGTGTGCTTCCACTTAAAGGGCACAATGTAAGTGTATATGGCAAAGTCTTTGGCTGTGGGGCACAACCACAAGAAGGACTCAACAAATACAAATACTGTAAACTGAAATTTAAAAAAAATTAAAAGCTTAGTTTTGATTTCTCTATGAAAACTACCTTTATTATAATATTGATTTTTTTTTTCCTTCAGAGTGTTAGATGAGCTGCCAAAGTTGGAACTAAATGACTCATTCTTAATGAAAAAAGTCTCTTTGAAAATGTTTTTCACTATCTACCAAGAGTTAAATAGCATGAGAGAACATGATTTAGAATCTAGAAATGAAAATGCTTTTATGGCAAAGTAGATATTTCATTTCTTGACTATTCTGGGCCTTTTGCAGTATGGAGAACAACGACATCTCCAACATTTTCATTCTCAGAACCTGCTAAAATATTGGGTTAGGCTTACAGAAAAATCAAAATTGCAAATTATATAATCCTGAATTTGAGAGATTATCGTAAATTATCTTAATGGAACCAATGTTATATGAGGATTTTTGAAAATGGAAAACAGAGGCAGAAAAGAGAAAACCAAGGAGACCACAACACCAGAATGACTCAGTGGAATGTTTCTAACTTTAAGGGTGATAAAATGGTACCAAAAGCCAAAGAATGTGGGCAGTATCTGGTTTTTGGAAAATTCAGGAGACATGATTTTCTCTTGTCCTCGAATGAAACATAACCCTGCAGACACCTTGATCTTAGACAATGAAATAAATGTCAGATAATAAATTTGTATCTTTTAAGCCTTTACATTCATGGTACTCTGTTATAGCAGCAATTGGAAACTAATACAACCACTGTTATAACATTTACTATAAGTTGTCTGAAATTCATGCACTATAAAGCCTTGCAGGAAAATTTGATCAAATCTCAATTTTTTTAATTCTAACTGGGGGGAATAATCTCTAATATTAATGCTTATCTCTCTAATGTTTTTCTCTCTATCCATCTCTCTCCCATTCACTCTCTCCTGTTCTTCCTCTCTACACTTACACTTTCTTACTACTTTTTCTTCCATTCACCCTAACAAAATTATTTACATTCTTTGATTCCAATACCAAGCTCTAGATCCAGCTTTGCTCTTTGTTAACTAAAGACACCATCCAGTGTCTCTATTTAATTTTCTATAGCACATATTATTTGTTCTATTCAGTTGGCTATAACATAATAATGGATTTTTCATTTTTCCTTCATCTTTATTTTATATATTTAAGGACATAAAAATTTTGTTTGTGATGTAAATGAAATTTTTTTGTCATTTGCCTTTTGAATATATTTTGTTGCATATTTTTGTATTTATAGTTATATTCTGACGTGAGCTATTTATGCTTATTTTGAAATATTTTCAAAAAAGCATTAGGCTGCATCTTTAATTACATTATTAAAGCTTTAATTACAGTATTAAAGCTTACTGTAATTAAAGTTGCCTCAGAAAAACCTCTTTGGGAGAAGTTCTCTGTGTATTTAAACATGTTGTAAAGAATGAATAAAGAGGTATAAAGCAAAGGGCACTCCTTTTTCAGGGATCCAGTGTCTCATGAAAAGTCATCTTAAGTCTTTTTGGAGATAGCAAGAAACATGACAATTCCTTAAGGTAGACTCTGACGTTCACAGACAGAAGAAAGACTTCTGTTAATTTTTTCAATATCTTCAAAACTGTTTGAGTGTTTATACTTCATGAAAAAAATCTCCAATATTTTCTTATGGTCAATTATATGTATATAATTGGTTCAAGGAGTTTACCTTGAGAAAGCATAGAAGAGTGTGTTAGAGTGTATCATCATTAATTTCTATGAATCAGTGATAATTCAGGAATGAAGCTGTTGAATTATGTAAAATGGACACCTGTTACAGAGGAAACCCATGATGCCAGAGGAGGGAAGAGTCAAATAAGGCCCGATGGGGATGAGTACCAAGTTCAGGTCAGGAGACGCTTTCTGCATCTTTGGTTGTTATCATTAAGTAAGTATTGTTTAGGGATTCAGTTTCTTGGTTCATTTATCATCATCATCTGAAGCAGATTATAGCTAATGATGGGTAAATACACAACAGTGATTTGGATTTGTGAGGATGTTTGTCTGTTGAACATGAAGTTTTGTTAATACAGTCATTTTTCAACCTCCCCCAAGTTGCAGTGATTTATATACATGTGTATATCCATGCAGTGATTTATATCCATGGAAATTAATTTTATGCCATCAATTTTCTTTTCCATGGAGTAATTTAGGATGCAAGGATGTTAGTATAAAATGCAAGAACAAAATTACCTCCCAGCAAAGTAATTTAGATATTCCCTTGGACTTTATTTTTCTATAAAGAAAATTTTTAAGTGTACACAAATTCTTTGTTTTCCATTACAATTATTATAAACATCCAAATATTGCATTTACTTCCAACCCATATAAATCTATCTATAAAATGTATATTATAAATATCTTTCCATCTTTTATTACTCATTTAGATAGCTATTCTTTGAGAGACAGTCTTATCACCAACGAAATTTATATAGTCCCATACTACTTAGTGTGGTAAGCTTTTTAAAAGTGTTTAAACATTATTGGTTCAAAATAGCACCATTCTACCTCACTATGACACTAATTATTCCCTACCCACAAATATACAAATAAGTTTGAGGTCCTTTCTCCTCTTCAAATTAAGAACATAAGTTATTTGAAATACAAAATAATTATTTTGTGTTTAGTCTTGCTCTATTAATCATGTTAAATTGATTTTCTTTAAGTTGTTTTAGTTAAATTAATATTCTTGTAATCTCTTTTCTGCATCATTTTATATGAACTTAGAAAAAGAAACAGGAATTTTAATAATCTATAGCTATCAAAGCAAAAAGATTACGCTGTATCTATGCAAAGGAGCAGAAACATTCATATACCCCCCTTTAAAAGGATATGTTATATATATTGTTTCTACTTTACCAATGTAGTATTTCAGATTCATGGATGATGATAAAATTATCAAAAATTAATTGAATAGATGCCAATGTGGCATTCCACAGATCACACTTAGATTTGTGTATAAGTTTATTGCATACTTGTATATCGCAATATATACAAAATGCATTATGTCTTCAAGGACATCTTAGAGCCTCAAAAGTATTTCTATGTAAGAAGACAATGACTATACATTACCCACAAAATGAATGTTTTAGAAGAAGAAAATAGTTGCCTTTAAAAACTGTATTTCTTGTTATTACAAACCCTGAAGAAATGTATGAGGTAGTATATCATAATTTAACTTTGAGTAGAAAAAGTCACAACTCTAATTCCTATCAACTCCTAGTTGAGTATTTTGAAAAATGAAGAAGCTCACTTTCATCAGAATATTCTAAGTACCATTAGACTGTGCATTCTATCCAGTTCCCAGTAACTTCATGTCCATTACCACCCTGGTCACCTTTCTCAGCTTGAATGCTTAATGGTACTAAAGTGTGCCTTAGTATTTAGAATAGGGAATGCATTTCTCCTATTATCTTCTTCAGTTCTGAATAGTAGGCCTTTGGTGATATAACCAAAATCTCATCACTTTTTTCTGAAGTCACCTGAGAACACTGCTAATAAATGTACCTGTCTTTTGGAATCATACATCTCCTATTGTATTTCCTTAGGTACTGATTCCCCTTCACTGCAATCCCAAAATATAGCCTCAGTGACAGTTAGATCTTTGAAATATTAACAAGGGTTGGACACCAATAGTCATCTGTAATGAGCCATTAGTTTGTAGGCTGACAATCTGAGGTATAGTAGTATTGGATCATTTAGGACATTGGTCAACACAAGGTTGGGATCTTGCCAGGGCTTTGCTTTCTTCTTGAAGACCCACATCAGGGTCTACTTCATTAATCCAGGAGTTTATTCCACTCTTTTTGGCTTTCATCTCTATGTACAATTATTTTTTTTTACACTTGAGAAGATTTGTTATGCCATTCCAAATATATTTTCCAGAAATATTGAAAAATATCTACCACCATTGAATTATTAGAAATTAGAATTATTCTAAATTATAGGAATGTTCATTTTAAAAGTACTGTTGTTGTTAGCATAGTGTTGAAGTATCTTGGCCAAATATTTGATTAACGCATAACATTTGGAGAATTTCCTTCATGTCTTTAAATGTAATATACTTTTATTACTCTGGTAACTATTGAAATTAAACAATCAGAATCTTTCATAAACATCTACAATTTTAAAGCAAAATAATAACAAGAAAATATATATTGGCACACTCTGCCATCTGCTTACATTTCTGTTTAATGTGCAAAATCATAATTTGCACATAGAAATTGTTTTCAAAGCTACATAACTAAACTTTAAAACAAAAAGACACAATTTACAAGGTACTAATGCTGACTTAGATGTTACAGGCAGTAAAATGTTGATGTTGGGAGGAAGGAAAGAGTGGAATCTAAAAAAGTGCTTCATAATTTCCAAACCTAAATATAATGCACCATTTTCTTGTCATCTCAATGCCAGTTTCTCAACTGGTTTTAGTAATCTTTATGAGCATTATGTAATTCTTTTCAGAAATTATTAGATGAATTATAATATTTTGTAATTCATAGTATCAACTACTAATCCAACTTTTGTGTATTTGCAAAAGATATAAAAGTGTCTCAGTAGCATTTAAATATAAAATTGGTTGGGAAGAGAAGACAGAAGAGACTCCTGGCCACTGTCCTCATCTCCAATCCGTTTACTTGTAAATGTCTTGAGAAGAGTTATTTTGTGCTGTGATTTTAAATTTTTATTTTTTGAATCTCCTCTCCTGACTGTCCTTATTCTTTTTCCAGTTTTAGTAGCCTAATTATGGATTACTGTCCCCAAATAAAAAAGTGTGATATTCAGGGAGGAGGAAATCTCTAAGCATAGAGGTCAATGGCTGTGTTGGAGTCAGCTAGAACAGCCTGGCTCACGATACTATAGCTCTATTTCATGGAACATTTATTATTACAACAACTAAATAAGGCATTGCTTCAGCTTAGCAAAGGTGAGAGAATGCCTCCTGTAAATATTAATAACTTCACCATCTTCATCTTGCAAGTAGATTTCCCCTGATGCATTTGAATTTATCAAAACTATTTTTAGAATTAGTACCTCATGGCAGAAAGCATACATTTAATGTAGATTCTGAGTGAAGTTATTATAAAAGCATTTTCAGATCTCTAAACTTTGACAAGACATATCTCAAGACAATATATATCATTCAGCGTTTCTACAAAGTGTTTCCCTCGCCTGCGTGTAAACGTCTGAATTTAAGGATGCTTTCAGATGAGGGCGTGTGTGTTGACAGGTTTGTGGCTAAGACTTCATTTGTGTTTATTTTCTTTCATCTCTCTCTACTGGAAGAAACAAAAAGCAGGGCACTGTTGTTCACAAATTCATGGTCATTTTTACACAGCAAGAGCAAATGCTGTTACTATACCTATAAATAATGTAACTGAAGTCTTTGTGGACTATTTTCTGATACTATTTATGATTTTTCTGATGTGGAGAATTATGTATCAGTTTCTTTAAGGAGTTTTTGTCATATCCATATTCATTTACTGTGAAGTTGTAGATATATATATATATATATATATATATATATGTATAGATGACACATGTACACACCACCTAACATACATATAGATGATATAGATCTAGATACAAGTAAGTTACAGATGTATAGACATTACAGGAAATAAAGGTATTTGTCTCATTTCATAGTCCCAAGTCAATAGTATAGAAAGAACACGCATTTATTAATATTCTGTATATAAACTGCATGTACCTGGGGCCTCTCTACAAGTTTATGGTATATAGCAGAAATTATTTCCAGTGAAATTTTATTTTAAAAATGGAGATCATTTTCACACATCATAAGTGTTTGAAATGACTGCATTTTATTGATATATCATATATGTTCTGTTTGTTATTTGCGTGTTCTACTTCTTTTCTTTCTCTCCTTGTTTTGGTTGCTTGGTCTGTTCTTTTTAAAGAAAATTTGTTGTTAGTTTCATACAATTGTAAAAATTTATAAATTTCATAATGTTTCTTCTTTTTCTCAATTTTTTCTTTCTATAATGCTTACTTTGTAATTATTAGCAGTACTATTAGGTACACACTTCTCTAGAATAATTTCAGTTTCCAAACTGATCATAATTTCATTAAAAATAAAACATTTTTGTGCTAATTGTTTTTTTTTTTTTACATTTTGTACATCTGAAAATATTTTATGTTATATTCATAGTTGGCCATATTTTTTCCTGAGCTGAAGAACCTATATATAAAATTATAATTCTATTATACACTGTGAAAAATTTAATACTTTTTTCATATTCAGTTTTGCTGAATAAAAAGGTGATAGTAATACTTTTATTATTAATTGCCAGTGATTGATGATATGTCCCTTTCAGAAGCTGTTGGGGTCTTCTTTTTGCAATTAACAAAAATGTAAGGTTTCACAAGATGTATTATTTATAACATTAGTCTTTTTTTTCTTAATTCATTGCATTGTACATTCAATATGACCATTAAATACAAATATCAGATTAATAAACTAGCTGGAAAAAAACTGATTAAAAGAAAAGGTGATTGGCAGACATACGTGTCCAACACTGATAAAATTAGGGTATTTTCAAGTATTTGTCATTTTTAGATGTGATAACTGGCAAATTCACTTCTAATTAGTGATAACAAAAAAGCCTTTATATGTGAGCAAGACTTGCTATATTCTGATTGCTTCTTTCCCTAGTAGGAAGAAACAGTCAATATTGTTATCATATAACTAATGACCCAGATAAGAAAAAATATTTGGGTCAAATGTTGTTATTTTAATGATGGTGTCAAACTTCCACTTTCTCTTTCTAGGAACACCTCAGTCATAGTTTTATCATGTGGACAAAGTCCAGGAGACTGTACTGTCTGCCTTCGCTTCGTCCTCACTTCAGTGTTTTCCCCTAGCAGCCAATGTTCTTTCCACAGAAATTTTCTGATTATTTTACTCTCTTACTTGAAATCATTGAAGAGCTGCTGCTGTTCAAACACATCATCACCCCAACATGTTGTAGTTATTAGACCCAATAACAGACTGTTTGTATTTTTCATGTATTGTTATAGCACACATTTTAAATTTTTTTATTTTCTTATTAACTCTTAAATGTATTTTATATATTTTAAAATAGTTTTCTTTGAATTTCTATGAATGTTACATTTATATATTTAAAAACATCATTCTGAGAAAGGTGTTCTAGCCTTAACAAGCTGCCATAGGAGTTTATGTCTCCAATATATTAGGGATCTTTGTTCTAAACATATACGCTTAGGTCAGTGGTTTTTAACCTTCCTAATTCCCTTCCTCATGTTGTCATGACCCCTAAAGATAAAATTATTTTCATTGCTACTTCATAACTATAATTTTGCTACTGTTATGAATTATAATATAAATATCTGATATGCAGGAGACCCCCACAGGTTGAGAACCGCTGTCTTAGAAACATCAATCACAGCTGAGTGTTTTTCTGGAGAAATCAAAGCAGAAGCAGCTTTTCAAGTGCAGGATAATATTGAGCCTATCCCTTTGTACAGCTTTCAACATAGTTACTTTGAGTACTCTCTCAAAGATTAAAAACCCTTGCATTCTTTGCCTGTTTCTAAATTTGTCTTTCTCTCAATAACTCTCATGATTGTACTTTAATGGAGTTTCTGACAATAGCATTTGCTGGATCCTTAGACTTTACTGCCCTAGAGCTGGTGCTGATATATCTCATATTTCTAGGATTTGTTTCATTTGGATCTTAAAAATGAAGTAACATGTGCTTTCATCAGTAAATACGAAATAAATTTACACCAAAGATTTTAATCCTCTTATTAGCTGAAGCAACAATATACAAATAATTTTCCTTGTTTCAGGAATTATAACAGGACACATAGAGATGATTAGTTTGGAAAGAGGAAATGTAAGGATATAAAATTTCCCTAGATCTTTAGCGCTTCAGTAAAATGCCCTGGCCAAGTCCCTGTGTTAAGATCCAGAAAAGCTGAAGCTCCTTCTCCCTCAGTATTTACATATCAAAGGTTGAGGGTCTTGAGTTTTCTTCCTATAGAGTGATCTGAGTTCTTTGTATGTTTTGGATATCAACCCTTTATCAAATATGTGGTTTGCAAATATTTTTCTCTCAATCAATAGATTAGTTCTTTATTCCATTGATTGTTTCCTTGGCTGTAGAGAAGCTTTTTGATTTGATGTATCCCATTTGTGTGATTTCACTTTTGAAGCCTGTGCTTTTGGGCACAAATCTGAAAAATCCTAGCCAAGGTCAATGTCAAGAAGCTTTCCCCCTATGTTTTTACCTTGAATTCCTTAATCCATTTTGAGTGATTGTTCTATAGTGAGTGAGATAAGTGTACAATTTTATTTTTGTGCCTGGGGATATCCAGATTTCCTAATGGAGACTGTTCTTTCTCCACTGTGTGTTTCAAAGATCAGTTGGCTATAAATGAGTGGGTTTGTTTCTAGGTTCTCTGTTCTGTTCCATCGATCTATGTCTGTTCTTGTACCAGAACCACATCATTTTAATGACTATAGTTTTGTGGTAGATTTTAAAATCAGATAATTTGATTCCCTCAGATTTATTTTTGTTTTTTTTAATTCTGAAATTTGGTGCTTCAGTTTTTGTGGTTGCATATAAAAATATATTTAAAAATGGGGAAAGGACCCAAAGGACATTTTTCTAAAGAAGACAAACAAATGGTCAATTAATTATATATTTTTAAAAACTGCTTAAAGCCACGAATCATCAGGAAAGTTCAAATTAAAACTACAATGTGATATCACCTTATGCTTGCTATCAAAGCAATAAAAGATAATAAATGTTGCTGAGGATGTAAAGAAAAGAGAACCTTTACACTGTTTGTGGGAATGCAAATTAGTATCGGCATTATGGAAAACAGTGTCGAAGTTTCTGAAAAAGTTCAAAAGAGAGCTATTGCATCATCCAGCAATTCTACATCTGTGTCCATATCCAGAGGAAATGAAGTCGGTGTGTCAAAGAGGTGTCTACCCTCCACCCGTGTTCACTGCAGTGCTATTCACAATAGCCAGAATATGGAATCAACCTAGAATGAAAGTATAAAATAAAACTAGTCTACATATATAACGAATGCTATTCAGACTTAACAAAAAAAAAAGGGGGGGGGAATTTTTCTATTTGCATCAATGCCAATGAACTTGGAAAATTTATACTAAGTGAAATAAACCCAACACAGAAAAATAATTCCATGATTCACTTACATATGGACCATAAAAAAGTCAAACTCAGATCCGAGAGTAGAATGGTGGCAGCCAGGGTTTGGGGGAGACATACTTTTTTAAATTTTACTTAGAGGAATTTGTTCAGGAGATTGTCTGTACAACATGATGATTATAGTACATTGTTACTAACTATATGATTTAGAATGATGACATAAAAAAATAGAATAACGACATTAAGCTAATTCACATATCAATTGCTTCACACACCTTTTACGCAGTGAGACTGATGAAAACCTACTCTTTTAACACATTTCAGTTATACAATATATAGTAGTTTTATTTTGAATCTTTTAAGGAATTTCCATACAGTTTCCCATGATGGCTTTACTAGTTTGCATTTCCACCAACAGTATACGGGGTTCCCTTTTCTTTACATTTATTGCCTCTTATCTCTTTGATAACATGTGTCAGGTGATATCTCATTGTAGTTTTAATTTTTAATTTGAGTGTCTCTGGTAATCAGGATGTTGAGCAGCTTTTTTATGGACTTACTGACTATTAGTTTGTTTTTTTGTTTTGTTTTTTAAGAAAAATGTCCTTTTGTTTCCCCCATCCTTGCTAGCAGCCATTTGTTGCCCTAAACAGAATTACCTATATTCCTCACTTCTTTCTCTCCTCAAAAAGGAGGGTATAAAAATTTCTGGTCCCCACTGGGATATGGGGCAATTACTCTGTGATTCTCCCTAATGAACACAGTAAATAAATCTCCCTCTCTTACTAATCTGCCTCAGTTGTGAGTTGATCTTTCAGCAAACATTGAGGGGAATAGGACAGTTTCTTTCTTACCTCCACATTGCAAAAGAGCTAACATTCTTCCCTCTTTCCATTTTCTTTCAAATAGGGAGAAGGGAACAGACTGTCTCTCTCCAGTATATAAACAGAACACCCAGTTCTGTCCTTTATCTAAGGACTGTCTGGCAGCTCATGCTGCAGATGTGTTCATCTTGTTCTCCTCACCTTGCTCCAGGGTTATGCACGGACAAGGGAGCAGATGTATTTACCATAGTAATAAATGAGAAATCTGTTTCTGGTGCAGAACTCGCTGTGTGCACATGCGGGGCAAAATTAATAATGATGAATATTAAGCACCCAGCAAGATTGACTAGATTCTACCCAATAAGACTTGTTTCTTATTCAGTGGGAAAGTTTTGTTGGATCACCATAAAGTAATTTTTTTTTCACTACAAATTTAACTTTATTAAATTCAGGGCATGATTTTTCATAGTGATATGTGGCTTATTGTATTTTGAGAATCATATAGAAATGACATTTTTGCAAAGTTATAATGTACTTATACTTTCAGTTCAAAATATCTGAAATATAATTATGAATCACACGTCTAGTTTTCATAATAGTCTCAGGAATAAATACTATTAAAACTGAAACTGAACAATAGCAAAAACAATACGGTGCCTCTGAATGTAGGGCTTTTACCTTCATTGAGGATCTTAGAAAGTAATGAGTTCACCAAGACATTTATAGAAGGGAATTCACTCTCACAACTTAATTATTGATATATTGAAATTTTTTACTATAATTTCTCATTATTTCAAAAATATTTTAATTATTATAAGTATAAAATAATTGTACATCTTTGTAGGGTACATGTGATGTTTTGATACAGTCATACAATGTACATTGTCAAATCAGGGTCTTTGAGGCACCCATTTCCTCAGACATTTAAAATTTCTTTGCGTCAGGAACCCTTCCAATTCCATTCTTTTACCTGTTTCAAAGTATACCCTAACTTTTGTTGATTATAGGCACTTTGCTGTGTTAATGAATATTGTTCATTGTATCTAACTCATTGACTATATTTTTGCATACATTAACCATCTAAATATTATCTCCCCTTCTCCTCTACCTTCCAAGGCTCTGATAATTTTCATTCTTCTTTGTCTCCCTGAGATCAAAGTTGTTATAAGTAGTGAGCTTCCACATATGAGTGAGAACATACAAGTTTTGTCTGTCTATACTTGTCTTATTTCCCTAGCATAATGTTTTCCAGTTCCACCTGCATTATTTCAAATGGCAGGATTTCCCTTTGAGCAGGAGAATATTATACTCCATGATGTATATCATGGTACCACTTTTTAAAAATCTATTTATCCACTGATGAACACTTAGGTTGAATCCATTATGTATAGTGCTGCAATAAACATGGGAGTGCAGATATGTTTTCGATATACTGAATTCCCATCCTCCTGTTGTACACCTAACATTTGGCTGGATCATTTGGTAGTTCTATTTTCAGGTTTTTGAGGAATGACCACAAAGATTTTCATAGCTATTCCACTAGTTTGCATTCCTACCAACAGTCTACAAGGGATCCTCTTTCTTCACAGCCTTCCAGTATTCATTTGTCTGTCTTTTTTTATACAAAGGACTGACAGGCATATGAAAAAATGCTCGACGTCATTAGTCATCAGAAAAATGCAAATCAAAACTACAATGAAGAAGTATCATTTTACCCCAGTTAAAATGGCTTTGATCACTGGAAATTTCAAGTCATCAATAATTTGTGAAATAATTTTAATGGGTCAAGACCTACATTTCTTTTCATAATTTTCAAAAATTGATTTTACTGTGAAAAGTTTCAAACATATGTGTAAATATAAAATGTAGGAAAAGGAATGTAAGTTACCCAAATCAACCATCTTTAATGAATAATATTTTGTCACATTTACTTGACCTATCACATCCTTTTTATCTTAATTGAATGGTATTTAAAAAAATTTCTCACATTTTTTTATACTTTTTTTTAGATTTTCATAAAAATCAAAGACTATTTTTAATCTAAATATAATTAAATTATCTCACCTAAGAAATTATCAATTATGTCTTAATATAACCTACCATCTACTACATTTAACTCTCCATCATTTTTCAAAAATTAATTATATATGCAAAATACTTGACTTAAGAATTTAAACAGAGTCTAAAATCTTAATACCCCTCAAGTGGTAATTATGATTGTTATGTTTCTCTTGTTTAGTTTCCTTACTTGCTTCCATGCCACTATTTTGTAGAAATAAACATTGTCAGATTATATGAATAAATCTTACCATCTAGATTTATCTGGAAGGTTACTACTTATATTATTTAATGTATTTCTCTATCCCCTAGTTGTCCTGTAACTTAGAAATGAAGTTGAAATCTAACCAGTGACCACGATATAGTCTTCCCATTATAAATCTTCCACCTATACCTACCCCTCACCTACACTTGGCTTACCCCCCAAAGGAATCCTTGTAGGACAGATAGGATAATGGCTTATTATTTATTTACCCATTTGACTACCATTAATTATGAAAAAGAAGATTCTTTTTCTCTCAGCAGATCTTTCTTTTCAGTGTAAACCAGACTACATAAATAAACATTGTTTTTAATCAAACAAACCTTAGAGGAAATATAAATTGGTACCCATGAACTTGGGAAAATATGTATTATTTGGATATTATTCTAAGGACAAGGTAATTCAAAAAGTGAGATATTCATTTTCTTTAATTCCATGATTGGGGAAAAATGACCCATGGCATTTTGAGGGAAATCAGCTAATCAGTTATCAATTTTTATTATCTTATACTCTGTGCCATGGAAGATTTGTCCCCTGAAATCTGTCTAGCTGCTGTTGCAAACTGTTTTAGAGCTTATGAAAACATTAAAGACTGTGGATCACACAGCTGCTCTTGATAATTTTACACAATGAAGAGTGACAGAAGGGCACATTCATATCTTTTCACTCTCATTTTAAACTTAAAATAAAGCTTAGAGACAGCATCGAAGTAAAATCCTGCCTAAAGTTTCTATACTTTGACTTCCCAAACGTACACACTTCAGAAGGCAATTTTATGTCTCATTGAATTAAAACACTATTTGAATTACCAATTATTATATAATCATAGGGAGTATGAAACTATGAAAACAGAGATAGAAATTGTTGGAGTTGGATCAACAAAAAACATCAAAAGAAAAAGCTTGCCACGTCTACTTCCCTCTGACCTTTTCTTCAACAAAGAAGTTATTAAATAAGTCCCCCTTAATTGTGATCTCACAAAGCCTAATAGTAAACACATGCTGTACACGTTAATATACAAACTCTGAAGCTAAACTAAGTATTGAGTCTTCAGAACAATTAAATCTGACATGGAGGCCATTTAATTATCCTCCAGTCAAACAAGCAGAATAATCATAGTCTTTACTCACATTTTGAACGGATGGGTGTCATTCTTGTGTCTCCATATGGATTTGTAATAAATTCAATGCTTTTTTAAATATTTAAATACTAAAAGCAGCAAAATGATCATCACAACATAAAATAGTGTTTTCCTTTATATACTTATAAATAGTATCACAAATAAGCAAACTTAGAGAAGACTGTAGCTATGGAACATTGCAATTTATGGACAATGTGCCATATCCAAAGACAACTCTTTTCTTTTTTATAAGCCTGATTATTTTTTTGAGAAATTTAAGACCATCTAAATTGCTGCTATAAATTTTTAAATAGAAGTGTAGACAGAGCACTATAAAAGTTTATAATGATCTAACATTTATTAAGTTGTGAAACTGGCATACCCAATATTAACATGAAATGCAATGTATCAAAAATTTCTTCCTCCCAGAATTATTTCTATTTTAGCAATATATAATATAAAGTCACTTCCTAATTCACTAGGATTTGTTCCAGATTCTGCACATTTTTGTTTAGCTTTACAATACCCTATTTTCAATTTAACAGATTTTAATTGAGAACATAAGTCCCATATTTAGAAGTGCCATTACTTTATGCCAATATAGCAAAAACTAGAAAATATGATGTCTTCCATCATATTATGAAGAAGAAGAAGTAAGAAGGCTCTTTCCTACTTGTTCTAGTAGGTCAGAAAAAATAGAAAATGAACTCAAAACAACGAAATCAATTAAAAGTATATGGTACATCCTTTGGGTTCAGGACACAACTACAAAAGGAACTCTACCTAACCAACAAATACAAACATTGTAACCTAGTTGTTTGTGCCTTCACATTAATCGGGAATAAAAAAATAAAGTTGATAATTCACGTGTAATGGAAAAAAATAAAGTTCATAATCATGTGCAATGAAAGAAAAGAAAAAAAAAAAAAGAATTTCAATCATATGGTTCATAGCTGTCCAGCTTTTTAACTCACAAAAAAGTAATTTTTTTATATTTATGTTAACTCCTCAATATATTTGGAAATATGATTTATTTTCATTTTCATATTGTACATGATTTGAGATACTAACGAAAGCAATTTTCTTTGTCTGTGTTCAAGTGTGCCCACCAGAAGTTTGTGTGTTGGAACCTTGATTTCTTAGTTTTGTAGTGTCGGGAGGTAGAAGCTACTCTACTAGGAGGTGTTAAGTCACGGGGCTCTGCCCTCATGAGGGTTTAATACAGTTTGTGCCAGACCAGGTTAATAATCCAGACAGTGGGTTGGCATGCTTAATGCCCCCTCTTCTCATACCATTTGACGTCTTCCATCATGTTATGAAGAAGTAAGAAGGCTCTTTCCAGAGATCAGGCCTGAACCAGAGATGCCTGCACCTTACCCTTGAATTTCCCAACCCCCAATACTGTAAAAAATAACTTTCTTTTACTTATAATTACCTAGTTTGTGGTATTCTATGGAAGCAATAGGAAGCCCAGCAAGGCAGTTTTACACTTTAACAGTTTATCTGCATCTGAACATCAATCATTTCAAAACTACAAGAGGTATTATTTGCTCACAGCCGACATTTTCTTCATTTATTTCTTTTTGTTTACTTTAACTATTCTTTGTTTTTACTCATTTAAATTCATTTTTCCTTCTGTGTTATGGATATTTTTATAACCTGGCATAAATCTTAAATTAAAATACAAACTACAAATTATTATTTAAATCAAATTGCCTACGTTACACACACATACACACACAGAAAAGTGATTTATTTTAGAAACAAATTCAAGATTCTGATTAATCTCATAAAAGCTTCTAAGCTTATAAAATATGTATCAAATAAAACTATGATTTTATTTAAGCCAAATTGATACAAATTAAGTTGTTTACAACTTTTCAGCCCTTGGCATCTATAATCTTTCAGAGATTAGTACATGTCTAGATATATAGATGGGTACAAATCCAGGCTTCATTCCTAAATGGATATTATCTTTGACTGAGACCTGTTTGTGCCTCAACCTGAACTGTGAAATAGAGAAATGATGGCCAGTTGCAGTGGCTCACACCTATAATCCTAGCACTTTGGGAGGACAACAAAGAAGAATCATTTAAGGTCAGGAGTTTAAGACCAACCTTAGAAACAGAGTGAGACCCTTTCTCTACAAAAAATAGAAAAATTAGCCAAGTGCGGTGGCAAGTGCCTATAGTCCCAAGTCCTTGGGACGCTGAGGCAGAAGGACTGCATAAACCCAGGAGTTTGAGGTTGCAGTGAGCTATAATCTGGGAAAGTGAGACCCAGTCTCAAAAAATAATAAAATGAAATAAAATAAGGAAAAAAGAAAGAATTGAAATGAAAGTGTTAACACCTATCCACACCTATGTAATACAATATATTAAGCATTAATTGGGATAAAACACACAATTTCCTCAAACAAGAACTAAATACAACTACAATGTGATGAAATCCACTCTTCATTTTGTCAATATATTTTCTCCCTAGATAGAAAACTAAATTAGAAATCAAATTATACTCCACAGACTTTATGATAAACTGGGAATCAGGGAAGAATTAAGATGTAGCCAGAGCATAATGAGGATATGACTGTCTCTTGTCCTTGATAGATAAAGTACCTCCATAAATCAAAAGAATGGAAGGTGAACAGAATAAAAACTAGAAAGTGATCAGGGCAGTTGTTAGATTTTGTTTAACTAAACATATTAAATATCCTATAGTTATTTATCTTGATTCATCAAAATAAATGTATGCTTTCTATCAGCTTTTCATCATATTATAAAGCAAAAATGAACAAAACACTATTGCCTATAACTTCTGTTCATCATAATCAGTATCACAACCTGCTTGACATATCCTCAAAATTGAAATATCGGTATGGATTCCTTTTCAGAGTCACAGTATAATTCCACTTGATTTAATTGTATGTGAATAATGAAGCCTTCTCTCTTCGAGTAAAAGCTGATTAATTGGTTAAAAATACAGGAACAAAGTTAAACAGCGTTGTTAGAACCTAATAATTACACAATTTCTTTTCAGTAATGAAACCTATTTTTTTTTCATGAGAGAATAAAATGTAATATAAACAAAAGCCTAAAAATCCATAAAGGCAATCAGAACAAGATGGTACAAAGAAGAAAAATCGTAATTATTCTGGTATCAGTTTAATGGAAGAAATTTAGACTCTTAAAAACAGTATAAAGTAGCTAAGATAGGGACCTGTTTATATCTACCAGTACAGTTGTTAATATATATACATGTATGTATATATTTTATCATATATAGCCTATATATGTATATATGTTAACATATATAACCTTTTTATCCCTTGCTGTTTTTGGTTTGGTTTTCCGCAGTGTTATAGTAATAGTTTAAGATAAAATAGTGTGCTCGAACAAGTTGGTTCCACATTTATCACATAAATTCATACTATTTTTCATTACTTTCTAATTACCTCATGTGCATTTGTCAACCCTCTCTAATTAAATTGTAACGTTATTGAGCATAGGAACTAAATATAATGCTTCAGTTTAAACCTCTTTAGTAACTAACATGTGCAGAAATCCTAGTAAAAACTTATTAATCTATCAATGTATATTTATGGGTAAACGTTCTAAGACGCTAGAATATTACTTATTGGAAATATTTGGTATTCTGGATTTAGGATAGTCTGACTCCAATCCCCTTCATGGATTTACCTTTTGAAAAAACAAACAGTATTTACTTTATTATAAAATATTTCTTGGGTACATTTCCATTTCAAGTATCCTAATTGAAATATAAAAGTTTTATTCACCACAACATAATTACAGGTATAAGGTTGGTGATATATTCAAAGGGTTTTTGTCTTTTAACAATTTGAATTGCGTATGTCTTTATGTCCCTATTTTTATCTACCTGCATCAAAACACAAAACCCGCATTGTAAATTTAAAATGTAATTAAGCATAATATAGTATGAATTTATATAATAAATGTGGAACCAACTTGTTAAACTATCAGGTTAAAAGTTAAGCACCTTTCTCCTCCTAACACTTCACAATGAGTGACTTCGGTTTCTTTCATTATATTCTGCACACTGCTACATGCGTCACATTTCCTTATTTATTTTCACTCAATGTCCGGTGACAGAATACAAATGAACAGTCACTCCTTAAATAAGTGAGGTAGATAGAGAAGATTAAGGTGCAAATGAAGATTGAACTTTGAGTTTAATAATTATCTAAATTATCAAAATGAGATGGTGGAGAAGTGCCTTGTACTGTCCTGTAAAAGCAAAGACCTCACGGTTTTCATAAGAACCAGACCATTCTTCTTCACGCTTCCCCATAAATGGTTCGTGATTGCTATCTCATAAGGTAAGAGAAAATTTGGTTTTATGTGCAGTCACTCCTGCTGCTAAAGTCTTGGATTGCCATTCTTAGAGAATTCCAGGTACCAATATATATTTTTCACTTTATCTCTTCTCTAAACTATTTTCAAAGGCATTACCGTAAGCTTTGTCTCTCCACGCTCACTATATTGCTTTTCTATACTGCTGCAACAGATTTAACACAAACTTAGTAACTTCAAACCACATATATTTGTTGCCCACAGTTTTGTGTGTTAGAAATCTGATAACAGTCAGCCTGGGCTCTTTTCTCGGGCCTCTTGGGAGAGTCTATTTTCAATTTCATTCACGTAGTTGGCTGATACAATTTCATTTAGTATTAGCACTGAGCCCCCCCCATTTCCTAGCTGATCTTCAGAAAAGGATCATTCTTAACTTCCAGAGGCCATTTGTATCCTTTGAGTAGTTCATATACAAGGCCATCAATTATACATCATCTCCTTCTCATGCTTTTATCTTTCTGAATGGCTCTTGCTTTTTCTGCTTTTATAGGCCCTTTTGATTTTTCTTTTTTTAGCTACTGTTTGGTTAATCCAGCATAACCTCCCTACTTCAATGCCATGTAATTAGTGATGTTAATTCATCTTCTCATTTTCAAAATCCCTTCAAAGTAGAGCCTAGAGTAGTATTTAAAAGAATAAATGTGAGTCAGGTATCTTGAGGTATCTTTTAAATTAAACCCACTACACTTGCAGAAAAATGAAATTTAAGGGCTAAGTGTTTTTATGAACTTCCCTGTTTGAAATCTGATGAATATGCACAAAACTAGACTTACTTCATATTTTCACCCAATTAATGCATATCTACTTTGGACTAATTAAATTACTAATCCACTGGAGAACAAAGTCATATCAGTGGAAATTAAGAAGTCCACACTTTTGTGCAGGAGACAGTTACTACAGCTGGACCCAACTCATCATGTTCATTCTCTCATGAATTTGTGGTAATATGCAAATCAGTCTTGGGAGTATTTGTTCTACGGGCATTGAGGAACATTACAAGAAGTGTTTTCTCTCCATCAGAGAGTTCTATCAGTGCAAGCTACATTATAATATGCTATGGTGAAGGTTTGTAGGACATAAAGGCAGCAGGAAACCAAGGCAGGTAAAAACTCTGAGACTGGAGAATACTTACTCAAGGAAGCCATACAATAGACATCTTGAAAATTCAGGTGTATCTTTAACCAGTTTCAAACTTTAAATATTTTGATTTGGAAATGATACAAGACAGCCCAGAGGCGTCTTTCCTTTGCACATTCTGGCTAAGTGAATTTTGGCAATTAAATAAACCCTTCCAATCTGTAAAACTATGCCATGGGCTTTCTTGTTTTATTTAAGCATTCAAAAAATGTTGATTATTCTAGATATTGGAACAATATGGTGCAAATTAAATATTTTTATAAATCTAACAGGTATTTAAAAGATATTCTGTAAAATCGGAACTTAGTAAACAAATATGTTAGTAATGATTTTAGAAAACACGCATATGCAGATATGAAAAAGTTATATACAGTTTTAAAAAATTAATAGGACATTTCACACCCATTCATTGACTGACTTAGTATCCATACAAACCTTATTTAAATTTTGGAATATTTATATTTGGAATATTCTATATTTCCCTATATTTATATAGTGAAAAATAGAAACAAGGACAAGTCTTCCTTTTGAAAGACACAGTAGGCAGAAATAATAGAAAATATAGTGAGAATATAATGTGGTTTTATATGACTAAGTCATAGGACACAAAGGTGAAATAAAATGCAATATAAGAAACAGTAAGTGAAGCAAATGAAAACCATGAATATCTTTCTGTGTTAATGTGGAGAACTGAACTTTTAAATTCACTTTCGGGTTCATATTTTGTAACTGTTTTTTTAATCTTCTTTGTAGCATTGTAAGAAAGATCCACATCTTCCTTTTTTTGGAGGAAACCTCTAAAGCCTAAGGAATGATACAAACATCTCTAAGCCTTAGAGAGGAAGTATTTTTTTCTCCATTAAAGTTATTTCCCATGCGTTGAGTTTTTCCTACTTCTTTATTCCAAACAACTGATAAATTCTAAAGAGACCTTCATCTAATGTTTGAGCTATTTTAGCAAAAGTCTTCAAACATTTAAATGATTTTTTTCAAGTGGCCTGCAGGTTACTAACTCTTAGATATTATCTTCATAAAGTAGCCAGATCTTTCATTGCTTTTCTTAAGCACAGGGCAGAAAAGACTTAAAACTTCATTTTGAAATTGCTCCTCTAAACATAAATGCAGAATAGATTAACTTTTTAATAATAAAAGAAAAGCCAAAACTTTATCCTTAAGCAAATTAATAGCCAAATAAATTTTTTATTTTTAGTTTTTTCAGGCTGATTATTCAAAAAAAGCTAACATTGTTCCATTCAGTCTTTTACATGTGCATATCCAATTCTCCCAGCACAATTTATTGAATAGTAAGTCTTCCCCCCGTGGAGGTTAGTTTATCGACGATCAGGTGATTGTAAGTTGTTTATTTCATTTCCTCATTTTCTATTTGATTCCAAATGTCTATGTCTCTATTTTTGTGCCAATACCATTCTGTCTTGATCACTTGTAGTGCTGCACTGCACCTTGTAGTGCAACCTAAAATCTAGTACAGTGATGCCCCCAGCTTTGTTTTTATTACTAAGAACTGCCTTAGCTATATGGGTTTTTTTCTGGTTCCATACAAAATACAGGATTATTTTTTCCAACTCTTAAAAATAGGATGTTGGCATTTTAATAGGGATGGCGTTGAATCACTAAATTGCTCCGGGAAGTATAGACCTTTTAACAATGTTGATTCTTCCCTGCCATGAGCATTCTTCCATTTGTTAAAGTCCTCTGCTATTTTCTTTCTTAGGGTTTCATAATTTTCTTTAGAGAGGTCTTTCACTTATTTTGTTAGGTATATTCCTAAGTATTTTCTTTGGGGCTATGGTGAAGGGAGTTGTGTCCTTAATTAACCTCTCACCTTGGCTGTGTTTGGCGTATACAAAGGCAACTGACTTGTATACATCGATTTTATATCCTGAGACATTACTGTATTTTTGAATGACTTCCAAGAGTCTTGTGGCTGAGTCTTTAGGGTTCTCTAAGTATAAGATCTTATCATCATTAAAGAGGGAGAGTTTGACCTTCTTTACTCACATTTGGATGCCTTTTATTTTCTTGTCTTGCCTAATTGTATTGGCTAGAACTTCCAGCACTATGTTTACTAGTTGTGGCAATAGAGGACAACCTTGTCTGGTTCCAGTTCTAAGTGGGAAAACTTTCAGTTTTACTCCATTCAGTAAAATATTAGCTTTTTTTTTGTGGGTTTGTCATAGATAGCTTCAATCAGTTTAAGAAATGTGCCACCTAGGCCTATACTCCTCAGTGTTCTAGTTAGAAAAGGATGCTGAATTTTATCAAATGCTTTTTCTTCATCTATTGAGAGGATCATGTGGTCTTTGTTTTTGCTTCTGTTGATACGGCGAATAACATTTATAGACTTGCGTATATTAAACCAGCCTTGCATTCCTGAGATGAAACCTACTTGATCATGATGTATGAAATTTTTGATGATAAACTGTAATCTATTGGCTGGGATTTTATTGAGAATTTTTGCATCTATATTCATTAGTGAAATTGGTCTGAAATTCTCCTTTTTTTGTTGGGTCTTTTCTTGGTTTTGGTATCAGGGTGATGTTTGCTTCATAGAACATGTTGTGGAAGATTCCTTCCTCCTCGATTTTTTAACATAATTTCTGCAGTATAGAAATAAACTCTTCTTTGAAGGTTTGATAGAATTCTGGTGTGAAGCCATCCGGACCAGGGTATTTTTTTGTTGAGAGATTTTTTTTATTTTTATTTTTTTTCATCTCAGTGCTTGAAGTTGGTCAATTGGTCTGTTCAGGAGATCTATTTCATCTGGGGATAGTCTAGGGAGAGGGTATGATTCCAAATATTGATCCATTTCCTTCACATTGTCAAATTTCTGGGCCTAAAGTTTCTGGTTGTATTCAGAGATAATCTCTTGTATTTCTGTGGTATCAGTTGTTATTTCCCCTTTATCATTTCTGATTGAAATTACTAGAGATTTTTTTTTTTAATTTCTAGTTAGTATGGCCAGAAGTTTATCTATTTTATTTATTTATTTATGAAAAGTTTCTGTATAGCCAATGAGACAACAACCAAAGCAAGTAGACAACCTACCCTATGGGAAAGAATATTTGCATATTTTGAATCAGACAAAAGCTTGATAACTAGGATCTATACAGAACTTAAATTAATTTATAAAAAGAAAACCAACAATTCCATACATCAATGGGGAAGACAGATGAGCAGAACCTTCTCTAAGGAAGACAGATAAATGGCTAGCAAACACATGAAAAAATGCTCATCATCCCTAATTATTACAGAAATGCAAATTAAAACCACTCTGAGGTTACACCTAACCCCAGCGAGAATGGCCTATATCACAAAATCTCAAAACTGAAGATGCTGACGTGGATGTAGAGAGAAAGGAACACTTTTACACTGCTGGTGGGACTGCAAATTAATACAACCTCTATGGAAGGAAGTAGGAAGAAACCTCAAAGAACTCAACCTAGACCTCCCATTTGATACTGCAATCCCATTGCTGGGCATCTATTCAGAAGGGAAAAACAAACAAACAACAACAACAACAAAACCCTTTCATTATAAAGACACTTGTTCTAGACTGTTCATTGCAGCTCAATTTACAATTGCTAAAATGTGGAAACAGACTAAATGTTCTTCAACCCAGGAATGGATTGGCAAGCTGTGTTATATGTACACCATGGAATACTATTCAGCCATTAAGAAAATGGAGACTTCACATCCTTTGTATTAACCTGGATGGAGGTGGAACACATTATTCTTAGTAAAGCATCACAAGAATGGAGAAGTATGTATCCTATGTACTCAACTTTGATATGAGGAAATTAATGTCGATTAATGACATGGTGGGGCATGGGGGAAGGGGTGAGCAGACAGAAAAGGAGGGAGGGGTGAGGGAAAGGAAGAGAAAAAAAAAGAAAAAATATTGACTAATTCTCACATAAATTGGATTTAATTTTGACCAAAGTACATTACTTAAACATTAATTTTTAATTCAACTTGCTAATATGTTGTTTAGGATATTGCATCCTCACTTATAAGTGACATATGATTGTAATTTGCCCTTTATAATGATATATTTTTCCAGTTTTAATATCAGGTGTATCCAGATGAAGTAGAATGATTTTGAAGTATGTCTTCTTTTTCTATTATCTGTAAGATTCAGTATGATCTGTTTTTTGAAATTAACTTTTATTTTTATTTATAAATATTAGTTGTCTAATTTTTGAGACTTTGGAAAAAAGAAGTAAACTGATGACTCCATACTGAAGCTCAGAGTCAAAGCTTTCTATAATAGACATACTCTTATTTGACAATGTGAATGTTACTGGTTTTTGCATTATTATTATCATTGCTCAATAAAAAAAGAAAAAAAAGTTACTATACTCAATGTAGATTTAATATTGAGAAAACAGTCTCCTTCATAGAGTCTCATACTCTCAAAGATTCAATTATCGGTGTCTTATAAGAATAATAAAGAGGATAAATTGATTTCACTTCATACATTCTATTAATGCATTTAAATTTAGAAAAAAACTAGCCTATATCCTATATGTATAGTTCTAGCATGTAATATATGTTAACAAATTTTGGTGACTCATGTAATAATCAATATGCATAGTTTATTTTATAATTTTTCTTTTTTTTTTTTAATTTCTTTATTGTTTATTGTTGGGGATTCATTGGGGGTACAATAAA
>CAUYPK010086614.1:0-11382 GCA_963574355.1 Loris lydekkerianus | reverse complement strand
CTAGGCCTCAGGCACATGGCAGGGCCCAACAATTCCCTCTTGTTTTTTGTATGGCGGAAAAACATAGCCCCTGTCTTAGGTTGCCTGCTCTTGCAGTTTCAGTCTTACCCGTCATGGGGATACAAACATCAATGGTTTGGTACCTGTCTTAGGTTGACTGAATGCAGAGTGATCTTACCTGTCTTTGGGTACTATGAATGTAATCCACCATGCAGCCTCTCCATATCCTGTCTTAGGTTGTTCCCGCTTTGGGAATCTTACCCGTCATTGGTGCTATGGAGGGCAGTGAAGAATAATAGTTAGATTCTTGGTTAATGAGCCAGTGATATTGGACCTCGACCTGATTTGCCTTTTCAAACTAGCACTACATTGATGATTTTCTCAGTAACACCTCTGCATTCACGTTTACCCCACGTGTCTGTCAAAGTGGCTGGACTTAAGGGATACTTGATAAGTATTTGATAAATGAACAAATGAATGAATAGATAAGCCAGAAAAAAGAAAACAAATAATTTTAGAGTTGGGATGAATTTGCCAACTCTAAAATAAGGTGAAGTGGAGGGAAGTAAGGCCCTATAAGAATCAAATCACTTTCTAGGGCGGCACAGGCGTGAAGCCGGAATAAGAACTTGTATTGCTCTTCTCCTGCATTGCTGTGCTCTGCGATGTCCGGCGGGGGGGGGGGGGGGTGTAACCAATGGGCTTGGAAGAAAGATCTTTGTAGAGCAGGGGCCAGTGGACTATGTTTGTGATGGACCAGACTGGTTTTGGATTTAAGATGTTTTGTGATCTAGCAGAAAGGCAAAATGAGATTGAAGCCCACAAAATAACCAGATTCGTTTTTCAGGGTACAGAATCTCCATCCCAACTTACCCACCTCTGTCTCTGCAGCATGAAGGCAGCCAGGGGCGATGTGTGAAGGACTAGGCATGGCTGAGTTCCAAGAAAACGTTATTCATTAGCATTGAATTTCATACAATTTTTGCATGTCACAAAATATTCCATTTTGTATTTTGCTTCAACTATTGAAAAATGTGAAACCCGTTCTTAGTTTACAGTGGACTGGATTTGACCCAGGAATGGAGTTGCCTACCCGTTACAGAGTAACACATCCCAGCCCTGAGGGAATTGATTCTGTGCCCTGGTAATGCGCATCCTCTCTGATTCCATTCCACACTCTAAAATTTCAAATCTCATTCACTTTTCCTCTGCAGGGATGCTGCCACATTAAACTGATAAAATCAGATCACTTTTATATTTCATCTGTAAAGTGCTGTATTTAATAAAAGTCATCCTAGGAATGACTAAAGTCCCAGGGCTCACTCAGAAAAGCACTGAGGGGAAGAATTCCTTCTAATAAATGCCAGTAACATCATTGTGAGTAGCGGTGGTTTGCGTTGCACTTAGTAACAGAAAACAAAAAAAGTACAAATATTGCTTGTTAATGTGGCTTTAGTGGAAAATACAGAAAATGCCCCCAAACCTCTTGCTAAGATTCCTGATTGCATGGTTACTGTGAAAGGAAATATTAGGTTTTTATATAATCCGCTGCCTCAAGGAATTTGCTGCGTTCCTTGGGTCAGCAGGAACGCTGGTGGCCCAGTCCTTGGACAGGCCTGGTTTGTTTACTCACTTCACATAACAGCCAAGCATTCCCTTGCAATTCAAGGATTTTCTCTCCTGCCAACACTGTTTATTTATGTCAGTAGGCTGGAGGGCCCTCTGGTGCCACTCTGGTTTTCCTGGGTTGAGAATAAGCAGATGCAGGTCTGTAGTTTTTCTACTTTGCAGGGGGGCAATGGGTCTAACCCTAGGGAAAAACACTTGTTCTTTTTCCTTCCTTAACTAGAGCAGTCTCAGAGGAAAAGAGGGGGCCACGAAGGTTCCCCGGAAGCCGAGAGATGGCTGAAAGATGCCAAAGCAGTTAGTTGCCCTGTAGTGACTTTTGGCTGGAACCAGTGAAGAATGAAGGGCTGCCAGTGGGTCACTAAACTGTAATCCAGATCCCTGCTGTGGGGCTGGAAGCCCTGACTCCTGTTGCTCTTGCCATGCTATGAAGATGATGCCTCGCCACTCGCGCTGCTACAATGTTGTCACTTACAAAATAACACGGTTTTCAAGACCGTTTGGTTGCAAGTGCCAGAAACGCAATTCAAACCGACCTAAGCCAAAATAAATATATAGATAAATATCATTAGCTCAAAAGTCTGAAGCAGCCATGGGGTGATCCGCAGTCAGCACTGCGTGCCGTGTTCCAGCAGCAGCTGTCACTTCTCCTTTCCTTTCTCTCGTATTATATCTCTTTTTCTATCTGTGTTGGCTTCGTGGTCTGACAAGCCTTCTCCAAGTGGAGGGAAAGAAGCAGCCTTTCCAGGCTCGTTGGGTCCTTGCAGCATTCTCCCAGCACCAGCCTCGGGGAAAGAACCAACTGCCCCTGCTCCAATCAGACGCTTACGCACAGACAGCCCAGCACAGGTCACAGGTCCATCCATTTGGTGGGTGATGTAAGTCCTTAGATTAACACTTTCAGGACTTTGTACAGTGAGCAAAAGGAAGTTCTGAAAATAAAAGAATGTGGGACAGGCATAAAACTGAAAGCTGTGCACTATGCTACCGAATTATTCATACGTATTTAATAAGAGCGCAGTGTTTATAAACAGTGAGCAACTGGGAAGGCATCTTGTGAATCATCAGTTATCTCTAAGTATTTCTGTATTCCTTCTTCATTCCCTGGTAGTCTTCTTTCCTCCTTTTTTCTGGGTTATAAGCAACACAAACAAAAATGATCTTTTCCTGTTTGTACTATGCTCCTGGTCTAGCTCGGGAGGGTAACACATAAATAACAGGTACAAAAGCAACTGCAGGAGACTGTGTTGCTTGCTCAGAGTGCTCCATCCACTCTTCCTAGATCAAAGATGACAGGGTAAGAACATTCATCTTCCTCTGCTGTTGTGAGAATTTAGACAGCGCAAGGATTTTGATGCCAGCGCTAACATCATTGCCTTACAGAAGCCTGCCTTAACTTCAAAGAAAAGACCATCATTTTCAGCATACCCACAATTTTCTGAATACCCAAAGTGGGTGTCTATGACTGTTTGTCTTATAGAAGGAGTTTCGTACCAGGACAAGAACAAGGCAAGAAACAAATCTGTCATAACTCTGTTCATGGAAAATTAATCAGCAGATTCCTCAGCTGGGAAGAAGGTATTAATTAGAACACAGAGAAGGATTTTTAAGGTGCCCTTTCAAAGACTGCCAAAACTCAGCCAAAGCAGTATTAACATATGAAGATATAGGTCTTTTCTAGAAGAGAAATTTTATAGTTCCCAGGGGAAAGGGAATAAAATCATCAGGATGTCACTCCTTGCCCTTTTGGGGCTTTTTCATGGCTCTAAGGAGATGAGGCTAAGTGTGCCTGCGGGAGGGGTCTGAGGGTCTTAGAACCCTGGCCATCATGGTCATGGGTAAAGTGAGGTGTTAGGTGAATGAGGATGCCTGGTACGGTTTGGGGTGGACACGCTGTGATGCTGCTCTGACCTTCTTCATCTATATTTTGGACTTACATTGGATGTGGCATGAGCAACCCCACAAAGGCCACCAAGCTCTACTATGTTAAGGACAGAGGCCAAGTCCTCCCTTGTATCTCATCAGTCAAGAAATGGTTGGTCAGGATGATACGGTAGCATGAGTACCTCAGCCCCTGTGAAGTGCTCTGAGACCTCCCCCAGAACTTCAGGCTTTGCATAGGAAATCAAGACAAAACTGTGCTGATGCAAATTTGGCCTGTCAGTACTTTCTGCACTCAGACCTGGTAAGAAATACATATTTCATATATAAGATATTGCCCTGGGCCCAGATACATAAAGTTTCCATAAAGGAAAACTTTGAAGGACAGTCTACAGGAAAAGGACAGCCGGGAACTGCTATATCCAGGGACAGAAATCTCAGGCAGGGCATTTCTTGGGCTTTTCCATGAAACATGGAATTGACTTTGAATTAAGAGCTCTCTTGGGCATTTAGTGAGACAAGCTGGAAGAAAGCATAGTCACAACCTGGAGAAGCTTCGTTTAGAATCAGCACTGTGTAGGTATCTGTAATTCTTCTATGAGATCCACTCTCATGTCCACGTGTCTTGGAAGTGGGCTCAGGGCCACTGGGCAGTGAACGCTTCATACTCAGAATGTCACGTAGAAGTGGGAGAAGTCAGGTCCAGGTCAGTTTCCTTCCCTGGCTACGTCAAGGGGAAGAACTGGCTCGGGGCTCACTGACGTGGTAACTTTGAGCAAAGCAGTTTAGAAAGCAAGTTTCCCACGGAAGATACTTGAGGAAAGAGTGTTGTAGACAGTGGGACTAGCAAATGTAAAAGCCTTGAGGTAGGGACTTGTCAGAAGTGCTCAGAGGCATGAGTGGCAGGAGTGCACTTGGGGGTGGGGATGGTGGGAGTGCATTGCAGGGATGCCTGCAGACTAGATCTTGAGAGTCTTATAGGTCACTGTATAACTTTGACTTTCACTTTGAGTGAGATGGGAAACCTTTGGAAGATTTAGAACAGAAAAATACAATCTGACTTATATTCTGAGAGAATCCTACTGGCTGCTGTGTTGGAAACAGGTCACCAGGGCAACAAGAGAGGCAGAGAGATCAGCTGGGAGGCCGATGCTGTCCTTCCTCCAGGCACATGATGGTCACTCAGACCAGGGTGGTGACAGTGAAGAAAGGAAGAGGAAGTTGCATTTTTTTTTTATCTCATTTAAAGATAAAATCAACAGGATTTTCCAGTGGGTTGGTTGTGGAGTAAACAAGAGAGAGACTGGAGTGAAGGATGATGCAAGGCCTTTTCTCTCGAGAAACTAGAGAGATGAAGTCAACATTTTAATTTACTTTCCTCTTCAGTAACATAGAAGTGACATAATTATAAACTACATTACTGGTGGCGATCAAAATAAGCACCTGGCTGGCTTGAAGCATGGTAAAAACAAGTGTTACAAAATCAGGGAGATGAACTTGTACTGTTCTGCTCATGCAAAATGATCTAGAAAATTGTGTGCATGCTTGTATTTTTCAGTACACTAATATTCACAGCTGGAAAGAACTCTTTGTGAAATCGTGACTTATCTTTTGTTTCACTAATGAGTTAGAAGTATCTTTGTAAGCTATTCTCCCTTCATCTAAAGGTCAGTGCCTAAATTACCCTGGCACAGTAGAATAAGCTCTGTTCTGGCTTCCAGTTGTGGGAGTGACCCTTCTTAGCTTTGGGATCTCCAGCAACTCTTTTAGTCCTTTTAAGCTGTTGTTCCCACATCCTAAAACTGAGGTTTGGGGTTGCCCATCTCATTAACTCTGAAACAACATCCAAACCCAGGTGTCTGTTAAGTACTAATGACTTCCATTGTTAAGCAGAAGTTTAGTTAAACAGATATTTAGTCTTACTCATGTTATAATTTATACCCTTGTTCATTTTTCTCACTTGTTACAAAGAGTTGATGATTTTTTAACTGTGGTTTATGTGAGCAAAGAAGTAAAAACCAGTTAGCCCAATTGGTTGTATTCTGATATTAATGAATTGCTGTTTCTGCACAAATTGGTTTCATTCTGTGTCATTGCCACACATTCGTCTCAGCTTCACAAATGAGTAGAATTGATTACAACAGGATCAGGCCAAAGAGTATAAATCCCTCACTGCTCTTGAGAAAACTGTTCAAGAAAACAAGTGTTCCCTGCTGGTAGTAATATTTTCTTCACGTATGAAGGACATATTCTCATTTTTTAATGATATAATAGCAAAGAATAAATAAATATAGACATAAATAAGTAAAAAAAAAGAACAGGAAGGATAGTGAGACTAAACAACTATAAAGTTAAAAATGTGTCATAAAGGATTTAGGCACTAAGCTGTTTGAGAGATCATTTTCATAACCTCTTAGAGTTCTTGTACCTTGAATTATCTGAGCCTCCAGGGCAAACTCTCAGAATCTTTGCTTCTTCAAATGTAAAACAGAAGGTTGGACACTTTTACTTCTCGAAGGCCTCTGAGATTGAAAGTTCTGGAACTCATAAGGGTCTTCCAACTGGAAACTGTACCTTCCATTTAGTGCAGGAAATATTCACATGTATTTTATTTAATTCTAAACTTCAGGATTCAGTTTTGATAAGCTGGAGTTATTTGCAGGTGTCAGTATATCCTCCAGAGTCTGAGAAAATTATTATCAAAACCAAAGAAAGGAGCCATTCACCTCTGTGTGGTTGATTTTGGAATCTGTCATGTGGACTCTCTATGGAGGCATGAACCTCATTATCAATGACCTCATTGGCTGTAAGTAAAGCAAACTGGGATGATACTTGGGATTTGATTACGGGGTCAGACTTGAACAAATAGGCAACTATCATACTTGGGTCCAGACACCTGCACTGGGACAAGGCAACTGACTTCGTAGCCTTGCAGAAATCATAATGGATGTGCGTGCATCTGTGTGTGTGATGGTGGCAGAGGTGGGCAAGAAATAGGAAGAGACAGTCACAAAGGCAACAATCCACCCTGAGCAAAGGAAAGACTCTTAGAATGCAACAGTAGCTGTGTGTGAATCATTGGCTTGCAAATCACTTCCTCCATTTGCTTGTTATATAAGAGCAATCATTTCAATGTCTCTGACAAAAGCCCAGGAGAGAGAGAATTACCGCTTACCAGCCGGTTTTGCATATAGCTTTTGTAGGAATGAGGCTGCAAAGATGAGGATGTAAATCTCTGGGCCACAGACCTGGACAGGCAGATTTGAAACTGATCATTATGTATCTTTTGAGAGAGGCAATCCCAGGTGAGTTGGCCTAGACAGCGACATAAAAAGGCAACACAAAAGAACATCATCATGCCTTTACTAGGATCCAAACCGTAGTTCTCTCAGCAAATTATCAAGAGCAGGGGTCCTCAAACTTTTTAAACAGGGGGCCAATTCACTGTCCATTAGACCGTTGGAGGGCCGGACTATAGTTTAAAACAAAAAAAACTATGAACAAATTCCTATGCACACTGCACATATCTTATTTTGAAGTAAAAAAACAAAATGGGAACAAATATAATCACACCACCTCATGTGGCCCGCGGGCCACCGTTTGAGGACCCCTGATCAAGAGAAATATTAACCTCTGGATTTTGTAATCCAAGGGTTATTTCATCTGTATAGCTTTGTGTTGGAGGGATTGCTATGAATTATCTATCCTATTAAAATATAGTAATAATAGCCACTATTTATTAAGTGCTCACTATGTACCAGGAACTTCATACATGTGATTTCCCCTCTTCAGAATAACTGTGTTAAATGGATATTATCCTCATATAAAAGAGAAGGAAGGCCAGGCACAGTGGCTGAAGGCTATAATCCTAGCACTCTGGGAGGCCGAGGAGAGTGGATTGCTTGAGTTTAGGAGTTCAAGACCAGCCTGAGCAAGAGCAACACCCCATCTCTAAAAACAGCCAGAGATACCATAGCCTCAGAGATATGGCTTGAGTGGTGAAACCCTGCCAGGAGTTAAGGCAGGTGCCTGTAGTCCCAGCTAATGGTGAGGCTAAGACAAGAACATCACTTGAGCCTAGGAGTTTGAGGTTGCTGTGAGCTATGCCATGACACCAAAGCACACTACCTAGGGGAACAGGTGAGTCTCAAATAAATAAATAAATAAGAAGGAAACTGAGACATATAGAAGTTATTTGCTTAGGGTCAAGCAGCAAGTTAACAGAAGAGATGCAATTTAATTCCAGGTCCTTCCCATGTGCTGGCTTACCTCTAAGTTGTGTAATATTTAGTGAAAGTTCACATCACCCCAGGGTGGGAGCCTGGTATCATTCTCCCTGTCTTGTTGCTGTGAGTGAGAGAAGAATGATATGAAATCATCCTGTATATCATTGTCTTCAGAGTATGGTTAGTTACTTGCTCTGGATTGGTTTTCTCCTGTGTTAGAATATTTATTTGACTTCTCTGCCTACTCGCAATATGTATACTATCATTTCTATAGGGTGCATGTCTCCCAGCACTGTGAAGAATGAAAACTGACCTGCAAAGTTTAATTAAGAACTGTGATCTAGACCTTACTTAGCAAATACTTGTACGAGTTTGGCTTCCTGGTGTCCATTTGGCCCTAGATCTGTAGAATCTTAAAATTATGCTGATTCATTAGTACTGTTACTGCACATCATATAGGCAGAGGTTTTCTATGCTAAGTTTTTTGTGCTGATAATTTTAAGGTGGGGGCAATATTTATTAAGAAGTCTCTGAACTTACATGCAACATCTGAAATCTATATCTAGTGTAGTAAAGGTTTAAATGCCACCTATTTCTGAAACATCAATCATCCCATAATATGAGCCTGTCAGTTTTTTTTTCATTGCATTTTATCATGTGTTGGTATTTTTTGATGTATCATTTGTTTCCTTGAGGCATGGAAGTAGATAGTTACTTTCAGAATAAATCTTGCGTGGGTGAAATGGTAAAAATTGTTGTGCTCCATCAAATCAGTTGACAGAATGTTGTATGCATGAATGAGATGGTGGGAATGTGGTTTATCATTTTAAAAGAGTAGATCTCCCTGATTTTTTCTGTCTAATTTCCCTAGGATTGTGGTACATATAAGATATTAACACTGCCTCCAAAAAAATGAAAATAGCATTTTTTGTCTTACTTTGTTATTTCCGAACAACACTTTTCTATTAGGATGAGTTAAATTCATGTTTATAAAAAACCACCCCAAACTTTGCAGTATAAAACATCAGTTATTTTATTATACTCACAGATTCTGTGGGTCAGGAAATTAGACATGACACAGTGGTGATATCTTATATCTGTTGTGTAGCATCTGGAGTCTCAGCTGCGAGCACTCAGATAGCTTGGGGGCTGAAATCATCTGGAGGCCGCTTCCCTCACGTGTTTGGTGCCTGGCTGGGATGACGGTGACTAGAGTGCCTACCCTATGTGAACTCTGCAGGCTTCCTGGCTCCATGGCAGCTGGATTCTGAAAGGGAGCATGCAGACAGAGAGAGTTCCAGGACTATGTGTACCTGGAGAAGCTTCTTTCAAGATTAGTCTTGGCAGTCCTGCGGCATCACTGCCACCCCCAGATCAAAGGGAGAGGATGGGGGATGGACTCCACCTCTTGATGAGAGGGTGGCAAGTTCACACAGAAGCTGGATGGAAGATATCATTGGTCATCTTGATCATCTTTGGAATAAACCATTTGCCATGCATTGACTTAACAACAAGGGTTTATTTCTAGCTCATCAGACCTGCTATGGATCCAGGAAATTCTCCCAAGTAGCAATCCTCTTGTTGGCTTGGTAATCCAAGCAGCTGCTTCCATCTCACAGCTCCTTCCTCTCAGCTTGTGATTCCATGACCATTACGGAGGGACATCTGGGAAGGATGTAAGTCACTTCTGCTTACATTTCATGTCTCATGCAGCCGTTCCTAAATTCAGTAGAACAAGTGAGTATGGTCCTCCTGCACGTCCAGAAAGAAAGGAGAGCTAGAAACATTGGTAAATGGCAGTAATGTTTACCATAGCCTCAGAGATATGGCTTGAGTGGTGAAACCCTGTCATTTCCCCCAATACTGATTTGTAACCTTTATCAAATCAAGGCAGTGCCTGTGGCTCAAGGAGTAAGGCGCCGGCCCCATATACTAGAGGTAGTGGCTTCAAACCTGGCCCTGGCCAAAACTGCAAAAAAAAAAAAAACTTTATCAAATCAGTTTGTTCATTCCTTTATCCATTCATCAGATATGTTTTGGTTGTTTGTAACAATCGGTAGCTAAGACCTGCAGGAAGTACAACTTCCCCCCCGCCCCCAAAGACCTATTAGTTTACTGTAGAAAATCAATGAAAATGTGAGAGGGTTATTGATTATTGGGAGAATGTCTCTCTCAGCTTCTATATTGTCTTATCTCCTCCAAAGCACATGAAATAGGATTTGTTTCTATCTTTATCTCCCATACTCATTGATTTTATGGTTTTCATAACTACTGTCAGTCAAAATGCTCTTCCTTCCAGTATTTAGCATGTACCTTCCCCGTGGGAAACCTTAATTTTACGACAGACTACTAAGGACGTAGCCGTACTGCCAGAAAATGCAGGTGATGACTATTAATTGAACATTTCCATGACGATTAATGATATTATAAATTAAGTCATTTTAATCCAGGTTTATTATAACAAAGAGTTATTATGAGTCATTAGTCTGACAGCAACAATTTCATTTGTTGTTGTTTTAAAGGAAATTTAGATATGAAGACTGCAAACAGTGGTTAAATTTGACCAAAAGTACAGCCCATAGTTTGGGTTTTCATCTTCAATTAGAAAATTATGTTCCTTCTGCAAAACCATAGACCAATCCCCATTCCCTTGGTGAGATCTGCCTAGATGCCTTCGGCCCTGTGGACACTCTTACACTTGGTTAATCCATGCACCAAATCATACTACAGAATTTCCCACTGAAAATATCTAAATTATTGCAATCTTGGGGCCAGTCTTTATTTAAAGGCAAATAATAGGAAATACAAACAACGGAACTCACTGGAGGCACACAGCAGAAAAAAATTGGTTTCTTCAAGACATGTTTAATTGAACACATAGATAATAAACCTATAAATTAGTGTTGCTAAGCTCCTCAGCAAATGCCCTGACCTTTTGAAGGGCACCCAAAATAGCAACAATTGTCAGAAATTGTATAAGAAGCTTAGCTTTCTGCCAGTCTATCCCAGTTGTCATATGTGTGCGCTGGGTGAAAACTGAGTACTTTGAGGATTATTATCCAAAGTTTTAGTTTCCTAAAACTATACAGCTTCCTTAGTTCTTCTAAACTAGGTCAACCAGCTGGCCCTCAGATCTGAAGTACCACATCTGGCTCATTCAGAAGAAATAAATAAAGATATTATCAAAACTACAAGCTAAACTGATATTAGGCATGCTGGTTTAAACTCCCATAATAATTAAATCTTAGATATTTTAAGGTCAGTCAAATGTAAACAAGCTGGTTACTAATTATACTAAAAGAGAAAGTTACTAAGCAACCCAACATTTTAAATTCTAAGACTTTCAGTTACATTATGGTAGGTAAAGATTACCAACTTCATTTATTTGATGCTTTAAAGCCCAAAGTGCTATTTGACAGATAGCTATTTAAAGCCATCTTCCTGCAGTCTTCAAGAACTAAGATAGACTCTCACTGGATAAAAGATTTAAACCTAAGACATGAAACTTTAAAAATACTTGAAGAAAGTGCAGGGAAAACTCTTGAAGGAATTGGCCTGGGTGAATATCTTATAAGGAGGACTCCCCAGGCAACTGAAACAGTATCAAAAATACACTACTGGGACCTGATCAAACTAAAAAGCTTCTGCA
>CAUYPK010086610.1:0-11610 GCA_963574355.1 Loris lydekkerianus | reverse complement strand
AATTGTATTGGCTAGAACTTCCAGCACTATGTTGAATAGTAAAGGTGACAGTGGACAACCTTTTCTGGTTCCAGTTCTAAGAGGAAAAGCTCTCAGTTTTACTCCATTCAGTAAAATATTAGCTGTGGGTTTGTCATAGATAGCTTCAATCAGTTTTAGAAATGTGTCACCTATGCCTATAATCTTCAGTGTTCTAATTAGAAAAGAATGCTGGATTTTATCAAATGCTATTTCTGCATCTATTGAGAGGATCAAATGATCTTTATTTTTGCCTCTGTTAATATGATGGATAACATTTATGGACTTGCGTATGTTAAACCAGCCTTGCATCCCTGGGATGAAACCTACTTGATCATGATGTATGATTTTTTGATGATAAGCTGTAATCTATTGGCTAGGATTTTGTTGAGAATTTTTGCTTCTATATTCATGAGTGGGAATGGTCTGAAATTCTTCTTTTTGGTTGGGCTTTTTCCTGTTTTTGGTATCAGGGTGATGTTTGCTTCATAGAATGTGTTGGGGAAGATTCCTTCTTCCTCAATTCTTTGGAATAATTTTTGCAGTACAGAAAAAGCTCTTCCTTGAAGGTTTGATAGAATTCTGGTGTGAAGCCATCTGTACCAGGGCATTTTTTGGTTGGAAGCTTTTTTATTGTTTCTTTAATCGCAGTGCTTGAAATTGGTCTCTTCAGGAGTTCTATTTCTTCCTGGCTAAGTATAGGGAGAGGGTGTGATTCCAAATATTGATTCTTTTTTTTGGAAAGTCTCACTTTGTCACCCTAGGTAGAGTGCCATTATGTCACTGCTAACAGCAACCTCAAACTCCTGGCCTCAAGTGATTGTTCTCCTGCAGCCTCCCAAGCAGCTGGGACCACAGTCACCCACCTCAACACCTGGATATTTTCTTTTTGTTGTTGTAATTGTCATGGTAGTTTTTGCAGGCCCAAGCTGGGTTTGAACCCACCAGCTCCTGGGTATGTGGCTGGCGCCCTAGCCACTGAGCTATGAGCGCTGAGCCATAAAAACTACAAATTTGTGATCAAAATATTATTTTCCGAAACAGCATAGTGGTGACTGGTATTGTTTCGATGTGAGAAAAATCTAAACACCTGGCCTAGCAGGTGTTCCAGCGGGATTGTTTATTTCTTTAATTAGCAACAAGGTCTCAGACTGGAGTGCATTGGCATGATAGCTAACTGCAACCTCAGACTCCTGGGCTTAAGAGATCCTCCTGCCTCAGCCTGCCAATCAGCTGAGAGTACAGGTGCCCATCACAAAGCATTACTAATTTTCTCTTTCTGTTTTTTTTTTTTTTTTTTTTTTTTTTTTTCTTTGTGTATCTGGCTCCTGGATGGCATCTGTTCAAATGCAATGAACTTCTGGGAATTTGCGTCACATACTCAAGAGGCAATGAAATTCAAAAACACAAAGATCATTACAATGAAAATATCCCCACAAAGGATGGCCAGTGGAAACAACCATTTAGGAAAGAGATGAAATGTAACACAATTATGGAAAATCCAGCACTTATACTTAGAGTAAATTGCATTACAAGTATGTTAGAGTTGACGATCTTTAGTTCTCAGAAAGGATGCCTCAAACATCTGTAGGACATCACATGACCAGAACCACAAAAACTGGGAGGAGGCCACCTGCTACCTGCCCTCCAAACCAACAACTGCCTCTTGGTGCACTACAGCTGTTTTGGGGTAACTGTGGCTGCCTCTGTAAAGAGGCTTTAGATTTTGGTGCTCAGGAAGTCCTGAGGCGACTCACTTGTAGGTGGTGTACCGGAGGAGGGCCTTGGTGGCCTGGGACACGGTGTATTTTCTGATGTCCCCAGGCAGCATCAGGCTCACTGTGGTTTGACTGTCTCTTGTGGTGATGGTTGAGCTCTTGGTGTGGAGGGCCAGCTGTCCTCCTGGGCCATTTGCTCAAAGATGTTGAGGATGAAGGAATAATTGACTCTCGTGACCTCCAGGGATAGGCTGAGGTCCTGGTAGAGCCACGTAAGGACTCTGGGGAAGTAGGTGGTGAAACTCTTCCCTCTCTAGCTGGAGTGTCAACTGCAGCACCTTGGCTGTTTCTGTGTCATCAATAACTCGGTCTCTTGGGGCTCCTTAGTTCTGGGGCAGGTGACTTGGTCAGAGGACATTTCAGAGCAAAAGTCAGCCAGGGAGGAACAGCTTACAGGCATTGGGGAGAACATAAGGTGGCGACTTTGGGCCCACTGGGGACAGTTTTGAACTCACTGTATTGTTCCATGACACGGAACATTTTGCCATCTGATTGGATGCCACCATGAGGGGAGCCAGTCATGGAGCCTCGTGGCCTTTAACCTGATTGAATCATCCCATTGGTCGAAGCACCACATCCACCCATTGCAGTGACTTCTACTGTCCTGTGCACTTTCTGTAGCTTGATTCTGACAAAGGTAAAAATATGGCTCTGGGGGAAAAGGATCACCTGACCCCAGGAGCTGATTGATGCTACAATATGAGCATCTGAAAAGCCCTTTCTGAAATTTAAGCCTAACAATTTTAAATAGGGCTCATGAAGACTGACCACTGTGAACCAATTCCATTACACCAGAGGAATTCTTATGGTCACATTTTGGGTCATACTGTCCCTAACCTGTACACCCCATTATTCCAAGGCAAGCCATACTGGAGAAGTAAGACTCTCTGACATGCAGCAGACTGCTCCTACATATAAATGGACCCGGCTGTCCACCTGCCTCAGTACTCGGTCTCAAGAGAAAAAGAAAAAGGCCCTGGCTGTTCAGCTCCTGTCCCAAAGTTTGTTCACATTCTTCTGAATGGGAATAAAGGGAAGTGACAAATCCACAGGCTCCACAGAAATGACACCAATAGGCAGTGTTTTAAAAATAATAAAACCAGTGAGGAAAGCACACAATAAAACTTCTTAACAATCCTATCTAAAATTAGTGATGCACAGATCGTACTTATAATTTCAGTAATTGAATCCTTCTCATATTTTGACTCAGTAGGCAGGGCACATGTCCACCTCTTCTTTGGGTTAATATCCTTAAACTGCTACCAATAAAAAATTCACTCTCCTCCATACACGCAGTCTAAACACAGAAACTGTCCTGGTAACACCCAGAGAGGAAACTAGAGGGGAAAAATTCAGGCCAAGTTTTTGGATAGGGACCCCCTGGCATGGGAAAATGGCTTCAGCCTCCTCGGGGAGTTAGAAAGCCCTTTATCTGGGGCCATAGGTGTTGAGCAATTTCCACAGCTTGCCCAGAGGGCTTTGGTAGGTTAGGGACCTTGGGTGTGAATTTCTTTACAGTGTTGGGTTAAGTAGGTCCTTTGAGGAAGAAGAGAAGAGAGGCCTGTCCCTGAGAGGCCACATTAGGCCCCCAGGCATTTCAGACTCTTGTTGAGTGCTGATGTTGACAATGGTCAGTCCCCTGAAATTGCTTCTGCATGAATACGGTCACGTTTGTACTTAACAGGATAAGTCTGGAGTGGGTAGGGCGTCATTGGGAGAACATTTGGGAGTGGTAGAAATTGGGTTCCAATTGCGGTTGACACTTTTTCCCCAGTCTTGAATAAATGAGAGCAGGGATTGGATGACACAAGGGACAATTGTTAATAATAGGAGGATTGCAGAGGGGGTCCCAAGAGAAGAAAGATGCAGCATCCCCAGGGGCTGTCAAATCAGGATCCCTCATTTTGAGATCGAAAGTAGGTAGCTGGTTCCCAGAGCCAGGCGATGCCCTCTCAGACCAGACCAGACTTGTTCGGAGACAGCAGGTGTTCTGTAAAAAGGTAAAAACTCCTCTTCCCCTGTGGCTAGTAGATTTAAATCACATTGTTGGTTGGGCTGAGGGGGACAATTGAAAACTAATACAAGGATGAGAAAGATAACTTTATGTTCTAGAGAACTGAGAAACTGTGGACTATTTAAAGGGGGAGTGTATTGTGTTTTTCTTTTATTTTTCATTTGAACGATGGAGATAGGAGAGAGAAATAGACATGTTTACTGTTTAGAAAGAATAGATAACATGACTCCAGTATTTATTCGAATTAATTTGCCTACATGTGTTAGAGAGTAAGTTACCTAAGGCCATCTGGTGTATCAATGAGGAGCCCATTTTCAAGTCAGACATGTCGATTAGATGGAAGCTGTTCCCATGGGTTGATGGGTATGGAGGATGTCAATTTATGGGACCACCAGTTCCAGAATGGGAATGTAATCTCCTCTTCTAAAGTAATTATAATATTCCTTCTAGTGCATTTCTCTATTGCTGAGAGGACATGGTTCTGGGGTTCCAACAAATGTTACCTCGTGGAGCATTTTCTTTCAGATGTGGGGGACACAGGGATCCATTCTTTCCAAGGGCATGGTGTTTATGCATGAGCCTTTTGAGTAAGTATCTCTGGAGAAGTTTTAAAGTGACAGTCATTATTACAAAACTTTTCAGGGCCAGGCTCAGTGGCTCACTCTTGTAATCCTAGCACTCTGGGAGGCCAATACAGGTGGATTGCCTGAGTTCAGGAGTTCCAGAATAGCCTGAGCCAGAGTGAGACCTAGTCTTTTATAAAACAGCCAGGTGTTTTAGGAGGTGCCTGGAGTCCCAGGTACTTGGAAGGTTGAGGCAACAGAATAGCTTAAACCCCAGAATTTTTGGCTGCTGTGAGCTGGGATGCCATGGCACTCTACCGAAGGTGACAAAGTGAGACTCTATTTCAAAATGTACAACAAACAAACAGTAGAAGGGTAGAGGAGGTGAATGGGAAGGGAGGGGAGAGGTTTGATGGAGGGAGCATAAATGGTGGAAGCACAGCTATGGTGCATATTGCAAGGATATATGTCAAATCTACTAAGTATAGAATATAAATGTCTTAATACAATAATTAAGTAAATGAGGTGAAACCCTATATTAACTAATTTGATAGAAGCACTCCAAATTATACGTAAAATCAGCACAGCATACCTCATAAATGCATTACTGTGTACATGCTCTATGTGTCTCTGACTGTAAAAAATCAAACACTAACAACAACAACAAAAATCCTTTCGTGCTCTTGGGGCTGCTGTCAGCCCGTTTTCTCTCTTTTTCTATCCTTTCTCCATATTAGTTACTAAAAGACTATGGATACCACGTCTGAAAGTTATGCTTGTGAGTTTCTAGGCCCTTTTAAGTTTTAGAAGGGTGAAGGAGGGTCTAGTGCTGGGCCTCAAGCCAAAAATGAAATGATTTGAGGTCCCTGAGACTCCAGAAGAGAGTACAGAGCTGCAACCAATGGAAAATAACCCTGGTTAGGCATGAGCAAGGGAACGAAGAAGTTAGGCAGACGTGAGGGTATAAAAGCATAACAGAGCCAAGGACAAGCTGACGGAGGTTCTGTTTGAAGGTGTTTAGGGCCCTCCTCAAGCTTCAGTGGCACTTGGGGTGAAATCCTCTGGAATTCTCCAACAGGTTTGTACAAAGTGTGTCTCATCAAGGGCGGGACAAGCTGCAAAGTTACTGGGTTGGTTTGGGAGGCCATCAACTAGATGAGGCTAGGCTGCCAGGCAGCTGCAAATCAGCCACCAGTCCTGGGTATTTGGCACCATATGAAAGCTATCGTGGTGATGGTAAAGACAAGACAAGGAGTAGAAAAGTTCAGGCCAAGTTTATTGAAAGGGGCAGCAACTTCCCTGGGCATCCCATCCTCTCATCTTCCACTTACTTGGGTTTTGATGAGTGTTATTTCCATATGTGCCCATAGTGTTGATCGATTAGTTCCAATTTAAAAGCGAGTCCATGTGGTGTTTGTTTTTGCCTTCTCTTGTCATTTCATTTCAAAGAATGGTCTCCAGTTCCATCCAGGATAATACAAGAGGTCACCATTCTTTTTATGACTTAGTAGTACTCTGTGGTATACATGTACCACATTGCATTAGTCCACTCATGTATTGATGGGCACTTAGGCTTGGGTTGTTTCCACATGTTTACAATAGTGAATTGTGCTGCCGTAAACATTTGAGTGCAGGTATAGTTTTTAGAAAATGTCTTTATTTTCCTTTGAGTAAATACTCACTAATGAGATTGATGGATCTACTTTGAGTTCATTGAGGCATCTCCATACCACATTCCATAGAGGCTGCACTACTTTGAAGTCCAACCTAGTGGGACTGACTAATTTGAAGTCCCACCCACAGTGTACAAGTGTACCTTTCTCTACACATCCATGCCAGCATTTTTTTGATTTGTGACTTTTTGATCAGTGCTAAGGGATACCTCAATGGCGCTAAGGGATACCTCATTGTGGTTTTGATTTGCATTTCCCTGATGATTAAAGAGACTGAGCATTGTTTTTATATGTTTGTGGGCCATTAGTGTATCTTCACTAGAAAAGTTTCTGCTCTTGTTTTTTGCCTGTTTTTTAACAGGGTTTTTTGATTTTTTTTTTCTTGCTGATATGCATGAATTCTTTGTAGATAATGGTTATCATACCTTTATTGGATGTGTAGCATACAAATATTTTCTCCCATTCTGTATGTTGTCTGCTCATGCTAATCACTGTTTCCTTCGCTGTGCAAACGATTTTTAATTTGATCATTTCCCATTTGTTTGTTTTTATTGTTGCCATGATTGAGCTTGGGGTGTTCTTCATATATTGTTTGCCTAGGCTGATGTCTTTAAGAGTTTTTCCAATATATGCTTCTAGAATTCTTATAGTTTCATGCCTTAAGTTTAGGTCGGCTATCCATGATGGGTTATTTTTTGTCAGTGGCAAGAGATATGGGTCCTATTTCAGACTTCTGCCTGAGGTTATCCACTTTTCCAAGGACCATTTATTCAATAGAATGGGGATTCTTTTCCACAATGCATGCTTTTGTGGCTTATACTTTTAAGCACTGCTCACCCTTTTTATTTGAAGAATAGTTAAAATAGAAAATAGAAAAATTTTATAATTCCCATCATGAAAAGAGCAAGTGATACAATTATAATAGTAAACGTTATTTTAAATTAAGAACAGTGTTTGAAATGAGACAGAACCAGATTGACAAATGATATCTTTATATAACTCTAGGCTTTTGAATGACTACACACTCAGTGAAAAGCTGCACTGTTGGTCCTGTGAAAAATAGGTGCCAAAGAAATTTACATCCCTTGCCAATGACACTGAGTGAGGAAATAGTCTTTGAGAATATGTAATCACAAGACAGCCCTTGGGTAGCATTGGGGTTCGTATTATCAGGTAAACATGATTTATTCCATTATGGAAGTCAACTGAGATAGGGAGTAAATGATAGTCAAGTTCTTTCTAGAAGGCTTTACCCTAAAGCAAAGCTTTAACAAGATTCCCACAGATAACCCAACAAACATGCTCATCGACAAAAGAAAAAAAAAAAAGAAAAACAACTCTACCCTAAGGACAAAATGTAACCCGCCAAAAAGACCTCAAAAGACTTCTTATGATATATAAACTGCCAATAACAGCATATAAAATGGTGAAAACATGAAGGGATAGAAAATGCCATGAAAAGATTGGATGTTATGGCAATAGAAATGGCTAAAAAGGAGTGAAATAAAATTTCTTGTCACAAAAAATTGCTGAAATATGAATTACTTCAAACTTCCAGAAATGATTAGATAAAAGTGATTGTAAAATTGATATCATAGAGGATGGTAGAAAGACATTTTTCAGAATGCATCTCAAGAAAGTAAACAGAAAGGATGAAAAAGAGTCAAAGAGACACGTGGAATGCCCAGAGAATGCCTTAAAGTACCCACCTCTAAAAAGAGAAAATTGAGCAAATTGTGGAAAAACAAGTATAAAAAGGAAATGGCTAATTTTCCAGAATTAAGGAAAGACATGGGCCAGGCCTTTGGCTAACGCCTATAATCCCAGCACTTGGGATGTGAAGGTTTGTGGATTACCCTTGGCTCATGGGTTCAAGACCATCTTGAGCAAGAGCGGGATCCCATCTCAAAAAAATAGTCATTCTATAGATTTATAGTATAGACTGAAATCTGGTAACATGTTATCTCCTGATCTATTTTTATTTCTGAATAGTGTATTTGCTATTTGAGGTCTTTTCTGATTCCATATGTAAAGAAGCAGTGTCTTTTCAAGCCTTTCAAAATACGATTGTGATGCTTTTGTAGGGATTGCATTAAATCTGTAGATTGCTTGTGTAGTATAAACATTTTAACAATGTTGATTCTTCCCAGCCATGAGCATGGTATGTTTTTCCATTTGTTAACATCTTCAGCTGCTTCTTTTCTCAGAGTTTCATAATTCTCTTTGTAGAGATCTGTCACACTTTTGTTAGATACCTTTCCAGATATTTCATTTTCTTTGGCACTACGGTATAAGACATAGGATTCTTGATTACATTTTCAGCTTGACTATTGATGGTATATACAAAAGCTATCAATTTGTAGTACTGATCTTGTATCCTGAGACACTGCTGTATTCCTTGATCACTTCTAAGAGTTTTGTAGTCCCTGGGGTTTTCCAGGTGTAGGATCATATCATCTGCAAAGAGTGATAGTTTGATCGCCTCTGACCCTTTTTGAATACCCTTGATCCCCTTCTCTTGCCTGACTAGGATGGCTAGAACTGCCATTAAACATATAGTATTAAAACAGCCTGGGACTGGCACAAAAATAGTAAAGTAGATGTATGTAACAGAATGGAGAACCAAGAGATGAACCCAATCACTTATAGTCATTTGATCTTTGACAAACCTATCAAAAATATTTTTTTGGGGAAAAGATTCCGTATTTAACCAATGTTGCTGGGTGAACTGGCTGATGATCTGTAGAAGAATGAAACTGAACTGTCAACTCTCACCCTTAACAAAGATTGATTCCTACTGGGTAAAAAATCTAAACTTAAGACATGAAACTAAAAATATCAGAAGAGATGGGACTACAAACTAGTACAACCTTGTTGGAGGGAGGTATGAAGAACCTCAAAGCACTGAAGCTAGACTTCCCATTTGACCCTGCAATCCCATTACTGGGCATCTACCCAGAAGGGAAAAAATCCTTTTATTTTAAAGACACTTGTACTAGACTGTTTATTGCAACTCAATATACAATCGCCAAAATGTGGAAACAGGCTAAATGCCCACCAACTCAGGCATGGATTAACAAGCTGTGGTGTACGTATACCATGGAACACTATTCAGCCATTAAAAAAAATGTAGACTTTATATCCTTTGTATTAACCTGGATGGAAGTGGAACACATTATTCTTAGTAAAGCATCACAAAAACGGAGAAGCATGAATCCTATGTACTCAATTTTGATATGAGGACAATTAATGACAATTAAGGTCATGGTGGGGGTGGGGGAAGGGGAGACCAGAGAGGGAAAGAAGGAGGGAGGGGTGGGGAAAGGAAGAGCAGAGAAAGGGAAGGAGGAAGGGGTGGGGCCATGGTGTATGCCACACCTTTTGGGGGCAAGACAAGATTGCAAGAGGGACTTTACCTAACAAATGCAATCAGTGTAGCCTGGCTTATTGTGCCCTCAATAAATCCCCAACAATTAAATATATATATATTAAAGATATATATTAATATATATATAAATTTTATATATATATATATATATATATATGTGTATTTCACTCTATATATCACTCTATCCAGGGTGATAAAGTGAGACTCTGTCTCTATAAAAAAAAAAAAAAAACAACCCATCAGGTATACAATCAGCTTTACTTGTTTTGTAATCTAATTCTTTGTTCTGATTCCTTGATGGAATCACAGAGCTACAGAATCAAAAGGGAAAGAGGAGATGGGGCAGGAGGAGAAGAAGTAGGCTGTGGGAGATATGACAGCAACAATCAGAAGTGAATGAGGCTGGCTGCTTCCCAGGAGGCCGGCAGAGGGGCAGAGAAGCCAGTGCCATATACTGTATGGCAAGGTGAGTGGGCTTCACAGAAGATGGGCCTTCTGTATAGATGTCTTTTCCCTTGCTAATAATGATTCTGTATATATCAGACAGCCTACAGAATGGGAAAAGATATTTGCAGGTTATGCTTCCAACAAAGTTCTGATAACTAGAATCCACAGATAGCTGAAACTAATCAATAAGAAAATAACAAATAACCCCATTTATATGTGGGCAAGAGACTTGAACAGAAACTTCTCTGAAGAAGACAGGTGCATGGCATACAAACACATGAAAAACTGCTCATCATCTTTAATCATCAGACAATGCAAATCAAAACCACTTTGAGATATCATGTAACTCCCGTAAGATTAACCCACATAACAAAATCCCAAAACTACAGATGTTGGCATAGATACAGAGAGAAGGGAACACTTCTACACTGCTGTTGGAATGCAAGCTAACACAGCCTTTTTGGAAAGAAGTTTGGAGAATACGCAAGGAACAAAAAGTGGACCTACCATTTGACACTGCAATCCCTCTATTAGGTATTTCCCCAGATGACTGAAAAACATTTGACAACAAATATGTTTGCACCAGAATGTTTATTCAAGCCAAATTCATAATTGCCAAGTCATGGAAGCAGCCCAAGTGCCCATCAACCCATGAATGGATTAAGAAATGGTGGTATATGTACACCATGGAATACTAAGTAGCCATAAAAATGATGGAGACGTCACATGCTTTATGTTTACCTGGGTGGAGCGTGAGCACATTCTTCCTAGTAAAGTATCTGAAGAATGAAAAAAAAATGTATCCAATGTATTCAATTCGACTATGAAATCAGTATATGATTACCTAAACATTCATAGGAATGGTAAAACAACTACAGCCCAGTAAGGAGGGAAAAGGAAGGAGAGGGCACTGGAGGGGGAGGCTAAGAGAGGGAGGGGATTTGGGGGAACCTAACCTAATGTGCATAATTCAATGATGCATTTCAAAACTATTAAGAGTAGAGGATAAATATCTTACCACAACAAATAAGTAAGTGAGGAGATGGTTATGTTAATCAGTTAGATGTAAGTATTCCACATTCTATATCAAATCAGCACATTGTATCTCATAAATGTACACAGTTATGATTTAATAAAGAATTAAAAAACACAAAATACAGAAATATAAAACTCCCTGATAAAAATAAATACATATATAGAAAAAAAAATTGTCAAGTGTTGTGGCGGTTCCTGCAGTCCCAGCTACTCGGGAGGCTGAGGCAAGAGGATCACTTAAGCCCAAGAGTTTGAAGTTACCATGAGCTATGATACCACACCACTCTATCAAGGGCAACAAACTGAGACTTTGCCTCAAAAGTAAAAAAAAAGGAAAGAAATGATTCCCTAAATAAAGGAAGCACAACTGCACACGCCACTGTAAAGCTTCAGAACAATGAGACACAGGTCTTAAAAACTGACAGAAGAAGAGATGCCTCTGCAGGGATACCAAGTACTTTCTTAGCACACCTGTGTATTTTAACAAGCAAAAGCCACAAGCAAGCACTGAGAGGAAATAGCTGTCATCCTAGAGTTGCATTCCTAGACAAGGGATCAATTAAGAAGAATGCATAGACATGCAGGTGAACTGCCCAGAACACTCTTCCAGGACAGACTTGCTGCTTCAGCTACTGGGACAACAGTCAGTTGCCAGTTGTCAACCATCAGCACCTTCTGGTATGACCTGAGCTTC
>CAUYPK010086609.1:0-10128 GCA_963574355.1 Loris lydekkerianus | reverse complement strand
TCTCTCTCCCCTCTCTCTCCCCTCTCTCTCTCCCCTCTCTTCTCCCCACTCTCTCTCCCCCCTCTCTCTCCCCTCTCTCTCTCCTCTCTCTCTCCCCTCTCCTTCTCTCCCGTCTCCTCTCTCTCTCTCCCTTCTACTCTCTCTCTCTCTCAGTTCTCACCATCTCACTCTCGCTGACCCTTCAGCTCTCTCTGAGTCTTGCTTTGTGTCTTCCTGTTCCGTCCTCCTCTTTCTTTCCCTGTGTTGTCTCTTTTTCTTTCTGTTTCTCACGTCTCTTTGTCTTTTCCTCTGGCTTCCTCTCCTCTGCAGCTGTCTCCCCTTCTCTGTCCCTATAGTCCCTTCATCCTGTCACTATGTCTCTGTGTCCCTCCTCTCTTATCTCTCTGTCTCTCAGTGTGTCCTCATCTCGCTGTGTCCCTCTCCCCTCTCTCTCCGCCCTCTCTGTGTGTGTGTCTCTCTCTCCCACTGCTTCTCTTTCTCTCTCTTCCCCGTCCTCTCCCTCTCTGGAGGCCTCCAGACTGGTGGCCTTGGCCAGAAGCACCGTGTCATCACAGAGGCTCCTCCCTTGGTGTCGGCTTTTCACTAACCACCTGGGGAGGGCAAACTGTCCTGCTACAAACCAGTGGCTGTCACCACTGTGATCCAGAGCCTGGTCCAGCCCTGGGCCCAGCCTGCTTCAGGTAACCCTGAGACAGGTCAAGCCTGTGCAACAGCCACTCCAGGGCCCAGAAGCCCAGCCTCAGGGGAACTGAGGCAGGAGAAGGGGGACCTTTCATTCACTCAGCTTTTCACAGGTCTAGGGCAGCACCAGGAGGCGTGGCTTCCCCCATGGACACCAGCCCAGCCTGACCTCTCTCCCTGAGAGGACATGGTCACAGCAGTTGAGATGCCCAGGACCCATCCCTTATCACCCCCAATACCAGGAGGAAGGGAAGCAACCAGGCTGGTGGGAGTTCTCTAAAACCCCTGCCCAACTCCTCCCAGACCTATAGGCAAGGGTCCAAAGTGGACTTGTACAGCTGACCTGCAGGGCACATCAGCATCTGGTGGGAAGCCAGGCCCTGCCCTGTTGCTGTCCTGTACCCCCACCATTCCCCTCCCCTGTTATCTGGGTTAGACCCCAAAGCAACCTAAGGAAAATCTCTGTATGCACACACAGCCAGCAGATGTCCAGGGACCTATTATTTACTATATGCCATGCAGTGGTCCAGGAGTTGAATTCAGAACAAACATTTCAGGCAGGAATCAATACACCCATTTTTCTGATGAGAAAACTAGGGTACAGGAAAGTGAAAGGACTCCTTCAATATCCCACAGTACCTGTAGACAAAGTTCAAATGGCCTAGTTCCACACAAGCGCACGGGCACACACACAGAATTGCTTTAAGGAGGAGCACCTTTCCTGTGCCACAAAGTAGCTGTTCTGGGAAAACGGTGGAGAGCTCCCCACTCAAGCAGCTGGTGCACTCCCCACCGCCGGGCTGTACCTGAGGTCCCAGGGTAAGGTGCAGGGGCAGAGGCTGTTTCTGTCCTCGCAGCCCCCTGGGCTTGGGACAGAGACCAGCCTGAGCAAAAGTGAGACTACATCTCTACTAAAAATAGAAAAACTAGCTGGGCACTGTGGTGGGCACCTATAGTACCAGCTACTCGGGAGGCTGAGGCAAGAGGATAGCTGGAGCCCAGGAGTTTGAGGTTGCTGTGAGATGTGATGTCAGGGAACTATACTCAGGGAGACAGAGTAAGACTCTGTCTTAAAAAACAAACAAACAAAATTACCCAGCAGAGGCCCTGAAAGACACCTGGGAAGCAAGGGGAAGGCACGGCCTTGGGGAAGACAAAAGAGGCTCTGCTGGGCTGACCCTGCTCCTCTGTGCACGCTCCAGTGAGAGGGAAGGCCTGAATCTGGTGGTCTCCATATACCCCACAGGCTGCCCACCACTGCAGTAACCAAAGGCAGCTGGGACTGGAAGCTCTTCCCAGCCCTACCCTGCCCTGTCTCCACCCCACCTCCCCCTCTCCTGGCTGGAGGGAGGACAGGATGGCAGGATGCAGTGGGAGAAGGCCCAGCTCATGTTTCGTCCCTCTCTTCCTGGCAGGGATTACATGGTGAGCAAAGAGGACAGCTGAGCTGGCCAGTGGGTGGCCTGGCCATGCCAAGAGGAAAACTGGGGAGGGAGGACGGCTGAGGTAACTCAGGCCGGGAGCAGCCACTCTCCACATCCCCATGTCTCCCTTTCCTGGCCACTGGGGCTCTGCCAGTGGCTGGTCCACTGGACCCAGCACTAGGACATGGGCACCAAAACTCTGCTGTCCCCAAAAGCATAGAAAAAAGGAAAGCTAAATAGGTTTCCCAGTAGACAGGCTGACTTTGAAGAACAGAAGACACATGAGTCAGTAGGAAGCAGCAGGACTCAAGTGAGTGACAGCTGTGCAGTTCTAGAAGCTCCGGTCAGCACTGGTGCCCTCACTAGCCTCCACCACAGCCCCTACGCAACAGGCTCTGCAGCAGTTAAAAGGCATCTGTCTAGTAAACTGCAGGTGTGCTTCACCCCAGCTAAGCCCCCCCCACCCGAGATGTCACTAAAGCCACCTACCTCACCATCTGAGCATACCCCGGGCTTGGGACAGAGGCTGTCCATCAGTGCTCCTCAGGACTCATAAGAATGGTGCAGAACAGTGTGGTGGTATCAAGCAAAGAACCAGGTGTGGATCCAGGAAGCACCAGCAGTGATGTGTCAGCAGAAAACTATATACATCTTGGGTGCCAGAGGGGCCTGGGTCTGGGCTTGAAGCCCTAACTAAAGCCTAGCAGATAGAAGCTGGCCTCACCTCCCAGGCACTCTGCTCCACACCTACCCCATCCCCAGGAGAAAATTCTAGACCAGAAAAGCGAGGCTATGTGAATGCTCACAGATCTGCCCTAAGGGTACTTGGTAAATTCTAGCCAGAGAGGGCCAGAGCGGGAAATCTTCTGGATCTGGCACAGCCACCAAAGGATGCTCCAATTCCAGGTCAAACAGCTACAACCTGGCTTCAGCTTTCAGGGGCTGAGCATGTGCTACAAACCCTCCTCACCGGGTGCTATAGGAGCCACAGACCTTGTACCTTCCGCCCACATACGTTCTGGGCAGCACGGGCCAGAGGTTGTCTGTCAAGCAGCATGAGCACACTTTCCAATGGTCCTAGACCTGTCTGCATTAGCAAGCAAATTCTACCCAGCCCTGCTCTTTGTGTTTTATTAGTCCCTCTCTGAGCCTATTTCCTCATCACTGTAATCAGGTATCTACCTCAAAAGGTTACCGGGATGACTAAGTGAAACTGGTGACAGCACCTAGCAGAGGGCTCATAATATTGGGTGTTCGGTCACAGTTCCCCCTCCTTCTTTGCCTGTATCTTATTGTGTTCAGGCTGCTATAACAAAATATCACAAGCCAGGTGGCTTACAAACAATAGACAGTTATTTCTCAAAGTCCTGAACACCAAAAAGTCTAAGATCAATGTGTCAGCAAATTCAGAGTCTGGCGAGAACACACGTCCTGTTAGTAGGGGGCACTTTCTTGCCACATTCTCACCTGGGGGAAGGCACATGGGAGGTTTCATGGGCTGCTCTCCTCAGAGCTGGTGGCATTCATACAGACTCTGCCCCCATGACCTAATCATGAGGACTCCCCCAGGCTGCTCCTCCTCCCACCATCACCTTGAGGGCCAGGATGTGCATTGGGGGACACAAACATGCGCACCATAGCATCCTCATTCTCTGCTTTTTTCTTTCTCTCTCTATCTTTCTAGTGCAGAGTCCAAAAAGGAGAGTGCCACAAATCTTCATTTGTCTTCATTCAACTCCCTCTCTCTCTTTTAAGCCAAGTTCTTCTCTCAGGACCTTGTTCAATTCCCATAAATGGATCTGCATGTTATTTTCTAGGTCAACTATAAGAGAGATACTCAATCATCTGGGTCCCCCAACACCAGGCTCAGGCCTGGGACATGGTGTCTGGTTCCAGATGGAATGGAGGAATTTTAATTGGATGGGGAAGGAAGTGACAAATGGATGAATAATGAATGGGTGGATGGGAGGAGTATGTTAGATGGAGGGATGGGATTGACCAATAAATTGAGATGTGGTGTTTCTGTAGAGATGGGAAGGCTAGCCAAGTGAGATGGACAGACGAGAGTGTGAACAGATGGGCGGACAGACTGAGTGAGTGGAGGGTGTGAAAGAGCATGGGGCGCGAGGGCGTGAGAGGATGGATTGGTGGGCGATATGCAGGTGGACAGAGGCACATGCCATGGTTGGTTTGGGGCTGATTCAGGAAGGTTGCAAGGAACTTCACTTCAATGCTTTTACCCCAAATCAGTGTTTCAGTCTATCTCCCTACAGCCCCTACACAACAGGCTCCGCAGCGGTTAAAAGGCATCTTTATGCTATCAAACCATAGAGTTTTGGGGCAGTGAAGAAAGAAACAGCTGGCAACAGCAGAGCTCAAGGGCTTCCTCCAGTCCAGCTTTGCACAAGCTCTCACCTAGGGGGCCTTACCATAGGTTTCAAGCATCCTGATGACACTTGGAACCACCCGGCCCATGAAAGGTGTAAAGGCACATTTGTCCCTCCCTGACCCTCTCCCCACTCTCATCCTTAGAAGATGCTGGACAGGAGAACTGACTGTGCTAGTAGGGCTTTTATTGTCCTCACCCTTGACACCATGGACTGGAAATCTGCTGATTTCACTCCCACCTGCCTCTCCCGAGTACAAGCTTGCACACTGGCCACCCAGAGGTTCAGCTGGGAGTCGCCTCGATGTGGCCCTCACTAAATCAAGAGCCCCCTGAGAGCAGAAATTGTGTCTTCCTTATCGACCTATCCCAGTGAAAGAGTTTCTGACACAGAGTCAGAATAGAAAAAATGTTTGTGGGTTAAACACAATGAATAAAGAGTCTTGGGCACAGCTGACTGTCACTGGGGAAAAATAGTGGTAGACCTTGGTCTAGGACATTGAGTTGGAATCCCAGCTCTGCCACTTCCCAACCATGTGACCTTACCCAGTCCCTGCACCTCTCTGAAATTCTATTTCCTCATCTGTGAATTCACAGTAATAGCTGATACCACTCAACTGTTCCCTATGACTGCAAGGATCGTATTGGGAACCAGCTGCTGATCTGGTCCTTTTAAGAACCCCACCCCTCACCCTAGGAGCCTTGACAGCCAAGTGCCAATCCTGCACGTCCCACCTGCCAGCCTCCTTAGCATGAGGACAGAACTGGGGCCTGTGAGAAGGGGACCTGCAGGCCCAAGCACATGAACATGCCCCACTTGCAGGTTTCTGCAACTGGGGCTGCACATAATCACCCTGACCTCAATCTTTCTCTGTGAATTATAGAAAAAGAGTTCTCTGAAAATGAGGCATGCAAAAAGTTCCACCAGGCCCCCCTCCTCCCCTCATTTCCCCTTCTCAACTTAATAAGGACCATGGCTTATTAGCTGTTCCTGTCCAGCTCGCCTTGTCCTGAGACTGTGTGCCTGCACACGTGAGACTAAAAATACCCGCAGCTCCTATTAGAAGCTCTGCCCCAGGGACAGGCAAGGCTGAAGTCTGCATTGACACTAAACGCTGACTCCCTCATGCCCCTTGGGATCCAGGCCACTAAGCCTGTCCTGCTTGGGGCAGATGGGCACCAACATCCTCCTGACAGATCCCCGGGGTCGACAGTAATGATCTAGAAACTGCTCTTAGTTCATTTATGGTTATGTTGAGACCCTCTAAAGCCCTTCTCTGTGTTCCTGCTCACCAATCATTAGACGACTTCACACCACAGGGAAAGGATCCTCTCCTAGGGGACTGGTGTCACTCAGAGCACTGACCAGGCCCTGCTGCAAGTGACTGGCCCACATCTCAGCCTGCTCTTGAAAAAGACTCCTTTGCACTAAGATATGCGGAATGGCAAGTGCGCCATGCTCATCAGGCGGACTGGCCCCATCCAGAAGCCGCTGGAAAACTGTGGGAACCAATTTCTTGATCCTTTGTTTCTGTATCAGTAACAAGAGCATAAAGGCATTGCCCCAGCCTTGGGCCACTGTGAAGCTACATGAGTCCATGGAAGGGAAATTGCAGAATTCTGTACACAAGGTGACTGGCACCAAGAAGGTTGTGAAGCCTGGCCTGCACAGGACTCCTCCTTACATCAGAGAGATGGGCGGATCGAGAAATACACAAGGGGCATGTCCATAGCTCGGCAATAAACACTTGGCTAGGCCAAAGAGGTAATCTCACCATGGGCTTTCATGTGCCACTGGATACCTCTCTTGGCATTGCTGAAGATATTTTGGAAGTGGTGGTGAAAGACAAATTGATTTTCATCATCTCCTTCCCCAGTAAAAGGCCAAGAATGCCACAGAGTGTAAAGACTCCAACATCCAAAGTACCTGAAATTTGGAGTGTGGAGCTTCCCACACTCGCACCCCCTCTATATGCATGAAGATGAGATTTTAATGAGCCATGAAAAGAAAATTATGGAAAGTCAATTAAGGTGTCATGGACAGAAATACTCAGAGAAGGAATGGCTGAGGGGCCGATCAGAGAGAGAGATAGCAGAAAGGTTGAGAACAGAAGTTGTTCTTACCAGAACGAGTCACGGCTCACAGCTCCCAACTGGGGAGAGGGATCTGAATGAATGGTGGCTGCATGGAACTGAGCAGTACTGTCTCAGAACCAAGCTCTTCCCCGATTTGTGCTCCAGATGGTTCCAGCAACACCGCAGACAGTGCCTGTAGAGTCACTTGTCCTCGCGTAACCTTCTGCTCTATTCCCTGGAGGTCTGTGAGAAAGGTGCAGAAGAGTAAAAGCCAAACATCTCTGGAAGGCTCAGTGATCCCTCCAGGCCAGAGGAGAAGTCTTGGCTTGCTGAGAGCATTTATTCTGTCCAATTTGGTTCAAATATGTATTGAGAACCTCCTGTGTGCAACACACGTAGGCACAGCATGTGGGAGAAAGAGGGATTCAGGAATGAGCAAGACCACGGCATGGCCCTCAGATGCTTAGATCAGACAGAGCTATGGCGATGGCTTTGCCATGAAAGACAACAGATCTGAGTCAGCTTAGAAAAGTATTATTTTTACCAACTAATATTTAAACATTTGTGACAATCACGTTGAAAAAAGGAATGAAGGATATGAACCCAAAAAATACACACACACAAGTAAATGTATGTTTAAAGAAATTGTTCAATCTTAGTGGCAGTAAAAATGAAAATTGGAAAGGGTTTACCATGTATCAATTCACACAAGGGCAAAGGTTTACGTAATGGCAGTATTCAGTGCTTGGGATGGTATACGGGGAGGCTGATCTAATGAGTGTAAATAGGAGGCACGATACTTCTGGAAAGTAATTTGACTATATATATATATATATATATATATATATATATATATATAACCTTAAAATAGTCATAACCTTTGACTCAATAATTCCACTTGCAGGAATCTATTCTAAGGAAATAACCAGATATATAGTCAAAGGCATTTATCATCACATTATTTATAAAAATGGAAAATGCAAAATAAACTAAAAGTCCAACAATGGAAAAAGCAATCATGGCACATCAGTATAATGGGTACTAAGGCAGCCTTTTTAAAATGGGTTTTAAAGAGCTTTTAGTAAACCATTACATGTGTTGAATGAAACAAAATCATGATGTCAAACTGTATATGGTGCTATTGCTATTCAAATTTTATTTTAAATGAAAATGTTCATTTCTATTTTCATACATAAAAAGTAAATATACTACAACTTGAACTTTACCTAAGAGGTGTGAACAATGTAACCTAATAATTTGTGCCCTCATGTTAATTTGAAATTAAAAATAATAGTGATAAATAAATATTGATTTATTATACTTTATGTTTTAGTAGTAATAGAAGAAAATACTAGCTGGAACATATTCTTCTTAGCAAAGTATCTCAAGAATGGAAGAAAAAGTATACTCAATGTACTCAGCCCTACTATGAAACTAATTTATAGCTTTCATGTGAAAGCTATAACCCAATTATAGCCCAAGAATATGGGAAAAGGGGAAAGGGAAGGGGGGTAATCAGTGGGACCACACCTATGGTGCATCTTACAAGGGTACATGTGAAACTTACTAAACGTAGTAACCATTGCCACTACCACCAATTTTCTACCCACAAATGCCACAGACCCTGGAAATCTGTCCACAAAGACCCAGTTCAGGGCTTGAGCTCAAAGAGTTTTTCAAAGAGCCTCAACAGAAGTCTTGTAACCCCAGGTCAAAGTGTGCTCATAGTGGTTTTGAAAGCATCTCCCCTGCAGGCTGACAGCTGCTCTTCCCCTTAGCCTGAGGACCAAGTGGCCTCAACACACAGCTATGTCATGGTCATATGGAGTGGGGTGGGAGGATTTAGCAAATAAGCTTCAAAGCATGTAGAGTGAGTTGGAGTTTCAAGGTTTGAGGTGTTCCCTGCCACATATAAGACACCTGTGAGAGCTTGAGTAGGTCATTTTAGGTTTCTAAGCCTCCATTTTCTCATCTATAAAAGGGAGTTAGTTCAAAGCCACATCACGAGTGCAGTAAGGCTGGAAAGGAGCAGAGCTGTGCTGAGCGGGAACTCCTGCCAAAGAGGCTGCAGTGCACAGAACTGATGTCAGTTTTTCAAGGAATGGATTTTGGAGCTCACTGAATTTCTCTATGATGGCAGAACAGCAGCATGGAGCAGTGACACAGGAAGGCAGGCAAATTCCTGCTCCAAAGGGGTGCTGGGCATGACTCCAGTATTTGTGGACACCCCTTCCCAACTGTGGAATTACATACATGAGACCTTCCCCAGAGCCAGACCAAGGCAAGAGTCTGTCCAGAATACAGCAAGCTGCCATATGTATATGCCACACAAACACACACACACACACACACACACACACACACACACTCACTCCATATGGCTATAATTAAGCCATAGCAAAACAGTTTACCTCATTTAATCCCAGAAACATCCTTACCTATTGACCTATGAGTAGAACTGAGGTTCAGAGAGGTTAAGTACATGTTCAATGTTGCCCTACTAGGAGGCACATTCATCTGAAAATGTGTTTTCCCGGCATAACTGTCCCAAAGAGTATTGACACGTCTTCCAAATTTGGCGGGTATATGACAAGAATGGAGGTGATCTCCCAAGTCTTATTTGCTGTTGAAATTGTAAAAGGGGGGCACAACAGACTTGGCATTCCCCAGGAGCTCCCATGGCTGGAGTAGCCAGGAAGACTTCAAGACAGAGGTGAGGGCTGGGGTCTGACCTTGAAGGATAGCTAGACTATACCTGTCAGGATGAACAAAAGAGGATTTTCAGGTACAAGTCACAGCAATGACAAAGATTCAGAAGTAGAATCCAGCTAAGTCAGGCTACTCAAGAGACTGTGAGAAGCCTACACCAACTGCAGAAAAGCTTTCTGGTAGCAGTATCCACTATTCCAGGTAAAGATTCGCAAGGGAAGCCGAGAGAATTAGAAGGTGGGACCTGATCTGTGGCTCTTCCTCAAGTTACCACATTCTCCACGTGCCCATTCCCCACTGCATCAGTGGAGAGCCTTGGGTCCGTCTGCACACTCCCTGCTAAAAGCCTTTCTTGCACTGGCTTGGCCTGCTCTGAAGAGAGGATGCCCAGAGAGGCACAAGAGGTATGGCTGATGGTCCCTGTGGAACTATTTCTGGGGAAAAACAACAATGGGGATGAGAACACGGCCTCTACCAGGTGCAGGCCCTCCCCCGCTGGGCGTTCCTCCCCTCCAAGACAGCCCAGCTAGCTCAGGGCCCAGACCATTCAGACAACGGACAGATCTCACCTTCAAGCAAAGGGGCGGCCACATCTGAGTGTTAAATGTGTTGAAAGATAAAGGTAACAATATAGCTATTTTGTCTTCTGGTGTCTTCAAATGTCCAAGTCATTGTGATTAAAATAAAGTTTTGCTCAAGAATGGAGATAGCGCCTATGATCATCCCTTTGAGGATACAGGGAGCCAACAAGGGACTTCTGGACCCCAGGAGGAGGACAAAAACAGTGGAAAACTGGCAAGTGGCTGCGTGTGTTCGATCGACCTAATCACTCCGGCAACCGTGAGTACAAGC
>CAUYPK010086604.1:0-13014 GCA_963574355.1 Loris lydekkerianus | reverse complement strand
TTATTGTCTTTATCCTTAATTCAAATTCCCTTTCTGTCAAGTCCATTAATTCTTTATAGGTAGAGTCTTCTGCAGTAGCTGCCTCATGGTCCCCTGGGGGAGTTCCTCTGTTTTGGTTTTTCATGTTGCCTGAATTTTTTTTGTTGGTTCCTCCTCATGTGTTCTATCTTCTTATTTACTTCGTTTTCCTCCTTTTTCCTTCTCACTGCCTCCTTTGCTTCAAACGTAAGTTCTTGCTCTTGATGACAGTATGTTGCATTATGTCCTGGGGACTCCAGGTGGTATTCTGGTGTTTTTAGATGGAGAGCACACAGTGAGAAACCTCTGTGGTCCTTATTCCAAACTTAATTGTCTTGATGATCACCTGATTGTTTCCTCAGTATTCAGACCCTGCTGGGTTGGGATCTTAAAGCTCACAAGAATCCTTTAGAAGCTGGTAGCACAGTGCACCCTGACTCCAGTTCCCATGGGGTGCGGGAGTCCCTGAGCCTGTCTCAAGAGTGGAGTTCTGATCCCAGCAGGCAGAATTAAGATGGCCATGCATTAGGCCCCTGCTAAGACCTTCTCAAAACCTTCCCACAATGGCAGTCCCCTTGTCGTAGAGACTTTCTCAGTATGGCTACCTTGCCGCTACCAAACCTATGTCAAGTCCACTCCAACTGGCATTCAAATCTGGTTGCTGTATACTATTTGAGTCCACCCACTCTTCCAAGCTTTCCACTCAACGAGCAGCTTCCCCCAACAACTGAGAACTCCAAAAAACTTCCTTCTGTCCCTGGCCTCTGTAGGGGCAGCCAGTCTCAGCTGGTGGCAATCACTTACCTATTTCATCAGTTTTCCACTGCTCCAGATCATATGCTGTATCCAGTTCACCACCTCCTTGTTGTGCACCTTGAGCTATGACTCTCATTAAGGTCCCTGCGCCAGGTATAGCTGGGTTCTCTCTTTTTCCCCAGTCATTCTAGGAGAGCTCAGCTGAATGATCCTTCTGGTCCTCCACCTTGCTCTGGCCCCTGGAATAAGATTCTTAGAGACAAAAATCCCTCTGTCACCTACTCCATGGGTGCCATCTGATTTGGTTTCTGAGAATTTTTGCAAAATCATATTAATTCATTCCTTGCAAACTCATTCACAGGCTGTATTTATTTATTTATTTATTTGGAGACAGAGTCTCATTTGTCACCCTTGGTAGAGTACCATGGCATCACAGCTCACAGCAACCTCAAACTCTTTGGCTCAAGTGATCCTCTTGCCTCAGCCTCCCAAGTAGCTGAGACTACAGGTACCCACCACAACACCTGGCTTTTTTTAGAGATGGAGTCTCACTCTTGCTCCTATTCTTCCTCCTATCCCAGACCTCTGTGGGGGGCAACCAATCTCAGCTGGTGGCAATCACTTACCTTATTCATCAAATTAGACAAACCTATAATCTCAGGCAATCCACCCACCTCAACCTCCCAGAATGCAAGGATTAGAGGTGTGAGCCACCACACCTGGCCTCACAGGCTATATTTTAAATAAAGCCTTGATGATGATAATGATGATCATGTCAAGGATGGCAGTGTGAACATTCATGACAATGATACAATCTTATGAGTAGTATATGAGTTTCCTGCTGTGCTAAATTGGCATTCTTACTGTGGCTGTGACAAATTAACCACACGTTCATAACTATTTTATAGTTCCGAAAGTCTTAAGTTTGAAATGGGCCTTGTTGGCTAAAATTAAGGTTCCTTCTGGGGTCTCTAGGGGAGGAATCATTTCTCTGCCTTTTCCAGCTTTTGAGGCATCAGCATTTCTTGCCACACAGCTGCTTTTAGCATCAGCCTCCAGCATCCTCAGTTCTGCATCACCCACCCTCCCAACACACAGACTGTCTTTTCTGCCTGCTTCTTCCATATAATTCAGGTTAAACTATTTAAACTCAGCTGATGATTGATCTTAATTACTTCCTCAACTTTAGTTCCCCTTTGCCATGTAACTTAACATTTTTTTTTTCTGATTTGAGAGTGGTGCTTGTTGACTGACCAGGTTATAAAATACCATGGGAGGTGCCTTTGTTCATTCTTCTAAGAAGCCTGTTGCTCTGGTCTTCCCTGTTGCCAGAATCCCCAACTTCTACAAAGTGGCTTGTCTTTTTCTTCATTTCACCCTTTGGAGAGGATAACATGAAGGCCATAGGAATTATTTGCTTCTTTGAAGCATTTTCCCATAGATCTCATGAGTCAGACCCTCGATGCAGAGGAGGCCATATTTACCAAGAGATCCATGATCGAACTGTTACCTATCAATGCAATTCGCTTCTTACTGATTTTGCCATAACCACGCTTGTAGGTAAGCTTATTTACTGACTTCAGGTTTAGGTTCCCCTGCAATATATAGTTCTACTATACTCAGCATCTTAATTCAAGCCTTGTTGAGTTTAGCAAAGGTTCTGTGCAAGATCTGGCAAAGGCAAAGAAGCCACGACACCTTTTGGACCTTTGGGCCCACACTGTTAACCCTCTCTGATCCTGATGACAGGTGAACCTTTCTTGCCATCCCCTGGCTGTTCCAATCTCAGTTCTGTACATCTGCCTGCACTCCTGGTGTTCATGCTTTGCTTTTTCATAGATGACCTTTCTTGCCTTTCACAGCATCTTTTGACCAGACTTCTTCGTTGAGCACTTGATCGTCAGCTCTGAGAAATTCCTTTGCTTTTGCTTAAGGATTTCTGACACACAAGGAACCTTCTTTTTCTTCAACACCCTTCATGGTTCCAGCCAGAAAAGAGCATGACTTAACATATTCAAAGGTTCTGTGGATTTGGGCATGGGCATCTTTAGGGGGCATTATTCTGTCTATAAAAGATAGGACCGTCTTTATACATTTTTACTTCTTTTTGAGACAAAGTCTAACTCTGTTGCCCAGGCTAGAGTGCCATGGTGTCAGCCTAGCTCACAGCAACCTCAAACTCCTGGGCTCAAGGCAATCCTCCTGCCTCAGCCTCCCATGTAGCTGAGACCACAGGTGCTTGCCATGACACCTGGCTAAACATTTTTCTATTTTTAGTAGAGATGGGGTCTTATTCTTGGTGAAGCTGGTCTCAAATTCCTGAGCTCAAGTGATCCTCCTACCTCAGCCTCAGTGCTGAGATTGCAGGCATGAGCCACTGCACCCACCTGACATGTATTTTCTTATTTAAGCCCAAAGACAATGCTGTGCTTAGAACAAAGTAATTTTCTTCTAGATATGATTATTCTGATTTTACCAAGGGGAAAAAAAGGAAAGTATAAAGTGAAGCAAATGTTCTTCATTTCTGTGTCTACTTAAGGCACAGCCAGGACTAGAAGGCAGATTTCTAGACCCACTGCCTGTGTCCTCATTCAGAGAGAAGCAGCATTGTAGGCTCAGCTCTTGGCCTCTTCAAGCTTGAGAACCTCGTCAGGCTGAGAGTGGTAGTGGACAGTTTGACAATCTCTGTGGTTTTTATTTCAGAGGTTGAAGCATTTGAGAGATGGAGGATTGGCAGTTGTTGAATAGTAATTGCCTCTCTATGGACAAATCTTTCTGATCAATCCGTCTCGATACCCACATTTGCCATGCATCTATAAGGCTGAGCCCTTAGCCTGGGTTATTTGCTTGTCACAAAGCCATTTATCTCTCACTCTAGGGGATCTCCAGCCCTTTCACATTTGTTCCAGGTAATTTAGAGATGCTCAGGGCAGTGATGAAATAAACAGAAAGCCCTTGACCTAGTGGATCTGAAGGCCTGAGCTGTGACTGTTAAGTCAGGGTGAAAGACCCTTGTCACAAGCACTCGTGCTTTCAGATGCCTGGCCCTTGGCCAGCTCCTCCCCAAACGTCCTCTGAAATGGGAAGGATTGGGTTGTGCAACTTAAGCAGCACAAGTTTTAGGCCCTCTCAGGAATAGATAGAGTGTCCTAAGCTGGCCTTCCACCTGCCAGATCCTCAGGCCAACTGAGCTGAGGCACAAACTGGGATTCTAGGCGATGTAAAAACAGTTCAGAAGGACCTGGCCTTGCCTCTGAGTTTGGAGGATGATGGACCCAGGGCTTTGGTTTTCTTCAGGATCAGACCCTCATAGTCTAGCCAGAAGGGGTCGCTGTTTCCCAAGGTGCTGCAGGCCTAGCCCTTCACCCAGTTATTGTGGGGCAGAGTCAGGGAGAGAGCTGGACCAGAGCCCTTCAGGGCTGCATCTGCCAGAAGTAATTTTCTCTCAGTACTAAATACTTTCTCCAGCTATGATGAGGAAGAAATACTAAGGCTATGGGTAAAAAAATTGCTGAAGGGAATTTAATATTGACAGTGATATTAGTAACGATGAAACGTTGCCCTATTTTGCAGTTCATAAAGCACTTTCACATATATCATCCACTTAATTAAGAAATGTGTATTGGCGGGCCCAGTGCTATAGACAGGCCAGGAATGCCGCAGAGGCCCTGCTCTCATGGGGCTTACTTACCCACCTCTGGGGTTATAAAGTGAGGGTGTTAAGGAGTGAAGCTGTGATCCTGCACACCAGAGTACGTCTACCTCTGAGCTATTTCCCATTCTCAGTGCAGGTAATCACAAATAGCTCCAGAGGCAGGCAAGATTAATACTACCTCCGTGTCGAGGACCAGGCAACTAAGGCTCAGAGTGTGGAGTCTTGTGAGCACAGATTGATACGTCTGATCAGTGTTCAATTCCCGCCATCCTTCCAGTATTTGGTTTGTTGTAAGGCACAGTGCCTGGACCATGGGGAGCCCTTGATAAAATATTAACAGCTCCTAAGTCCTTACTCAATGGCAGCTGCAATTATTGTGGTGGTATGAGAAGGATGGCAGAATTCATTTGAGCATCTGACCTAATCAGAGGTCAGGGAAGGAACTTTCTGTCTGAAACATTTGCATTCTAACTGAAAATTGTAAAAACAAACAAACTGTTTATTTCTTTATTTACAGTTGACTAAAAAGTATAAACAGTGATATAATGATTTTAAAAGGTCAGTTGTTTGGCCTAGTGTTTTCAAATTTTCATATTGAGTAATGTTTTTTCCTATAATAAATTTAGTTTACAGTTATTGGTAAAATAATTAAAAATTTAAGCAACATATGCTTATGTGCCTAAATATGTTTGCAGATTAATTATGGAAAATAAAGACAGAATAAATTAGGTTTAGTTTAGCTAAATTAGTAAACTAAATTAGTAGTTTAGCTAACTACTAAATTTTTTTTTAATTTAGAGATGTTACTGGAAAAGATTCACAATAGATATTAAAGTCTATCAGTAATATCCCCAAATATTGATAACCTTGGTTCAGAGATAGTTGATATCCAGTGATTTCACATCATCATCATTTAATTTTGATAAACTTGCACTCCAAACCTTCTTGTTTTTATGTAAAGTTATAAAATTAAGCTAGAAAATGTCAGACCGCTGCCCCCACCCAGTTAGTGCAAGCCCTCAAGCAATCAAGGCTGCCTGCATCTAAGTCGTAACAAATCTATATTAAGGGAATAACAAGCACTGCATTCCACCTTCCACAGGAAAATCTTCTCTGGAGACAATTCTTAGTCCTCATTCTAAACCCAGATGCTCTGGGGTCTGTAATTCACCCTGCAGAGGTGCCCCTGTGCCTGCACCGTGCAAAAGATGGCTTGGTGAGATTGCCCCGCCTCAGGAGCCCGGTCTTTTCAGGAGCACTCATTGATTAGGCCAAGTGATTTGGGAAAGCCAGTCGCTGTATTTATTTTTATAAGCCAGATGTCGGTGCATAGTGCATTATTTTACAAAAATAAAATATGTTTGGGAAAAAGGAAGGTTCAGGGTTGCAGATGAAATCATGAGGGTATTTTACATGGTTTTATGAGTAAGAAGTCTTTATTTTTACCTTCTATGATGGTTCTGAAAAAACAGTTTAGCTGTGTTGTGTGCAAGAAATAAACTGGGGAAGAGTTTGATGCTCACAGTATAGTAAAAACTTTTAACCTGCAGCTACTCGGGAGGCTGAAGCAAGAGAATCACCTAAGCCCAGGAGTTGGAGGTTGCTGTGAGCTGTGTGACACCATGGCATTCTACCAAGGGTGATAAAGTGAGACTCTGTCTCTACAAAAAAAAGAAAAAAAAGCTTTCAACCTAGACTTAAGAACTCCGTTCCCGAGGGTGTGGAGAGGGTGACAGTGCCATGGGTAGGGCCCAGCAGTGTCTCTGTTTACTGGGGCCCTGTCTTGGTCCTAAGGAGTCTTTGGGAGCCCATAGTTAGGCTGTTTTGGTAAACGCCAAGTAATAACCAGATGTGGCCATGTGGAATTAAGAGAGGATTAAATAATGCACTAAATAATTTATCACACGCTGGTGGGTTGGGGAGGAGGTGGAGACAGATACTTGGTCTTCTGACCAAGAAGAGCCACCAAACTTTCATTCAGTTTACAATTACTAAGCACCTACTTAGTGCTTTAGCTACTCTTCTGGGCACTAACAGCAGAATGGTGAAAGATAGAATTAAAGACTGCTTCTATTGCTTATGGAACTTTTTGTGAGGGAACCCAGTGATGCCAGAAAGGGACAGGAGGGAATAAGGTAACCTGGTCCTAGGCCAATTAGGGAAGCCCTCTCTGATGAGGCGACATTTGGGCGACGGCCTGAGTGAAGTGAGTTACTGCACGAGTCTGTCCACAAGAGAGATGCACATTGCAAAGGGAACAGCTGGCATGAAGCCTTCCTGACAGAAGCAAGTTTGGCAGAATCAAGGAGTAACAAGGAATCTTAGAAATCAATTCAATAAAATCCTTTAAGATCATCTCCTTTTAACTTGTTGGAAAGCCTTGTTCATAGATGTATGCTATGCAGTCGCTGTTCAGTCATCAGGAGCCGGTGCCCATTTATAGACATAACCCTTCCTGTACACAGGAAATGCTGGCCCAGCTCCAGGAGGTGCAGAGCAGGGCTGGGACAATGCAGGCAGCAGGAACCCTGGCCTCCACCTTTCTCAACTGTGGTTTCTGCAGCTCTACTTAGCAGGCACCACAAGAAGGCGTGTGGAAAGTGGGCAGTTTTGTTTGTTCAGTTTTTACATTTCAGGCAATTAAGTGAAATGGTAAATGAAACCAAACCTATTGCCTCAATTCCTGTCAGCAGGAGGCAAAGAAAGAAAATAAACACCAACTCCTGGTGCAGATGTCAGAATAGTGAGACAGAAAACCCAGATCCGTTTTGCCCCTCCCTTTCTTTGCACAAAAAAGGAGCCTCTCTGGGTCCCACAGAGCTTATTTATATTCACATGTCCAGAGAGGGAGGCCTAGGGCACCCCAGTGGTCCCCCGCTGGGCCTCACTGCTGTGTTTTCATTTACCTGCCTTTTATTATCTGTCTGGTGTGTGCCAGCACTGTGCTGGCCGTACAAGTGCTATGATGGGGACATGCACAAAGGTCAGATTAGAAAAGGCTTTCTAAGGAAAGAGACAGGTATCTCAAAGCCAGAAAACAGGATTTGATTGACTTTGGTTTTTTAAACAGTTCATTTGTCTGTTCAGTGCTTCTTAGAGCCCTGGGTCTAGAATAGGAATTCTCAACCTCAACACTGCTGACACTGGGGCATGGGTAACTCTCCGTTGCAGGGGCTGCCCTGTCTGTTGTTGGAAGCTTATAGCAGCATCTCTAGGCCTCTATCCACTAGATGCCAGTAATCCCTCTGTGCCCAGTTTTGACAACTGAAAATGTCTTCAGACATTGCCAGTGTCCCCCTGCAGTATAAACTCACACCCTATTGAGAATCATTGATCCAGAAGAGGAAGTTCTCCTAGTATACAAGAATGAGGCTCCTCTTATGAAGAGCTGGTCTCATTTTCCACTGAAGCTTGAACAATGAAAAACAGGCTGAAAAACACAGCAGATGTTAGGTTCACTATGAAAAAGAATTTCCTGCTTAAAAAGTTAGTAAGAGCCTAAAAACCTCAATGCAACAATTACAAAATGTCCTCCACTTTAGATATATGAGTGAAACAAAATGCTCTAATATGCTGATTAACAAAGAAAGTTAATCTGCATTAGAGGACAGAGTCAGAAATAGTTGCTGGGTATTTTTTGTGAGTATCAGTTCAAATTTGCTTGAAATGGCTGGCAGTAGATGTCGTTTCTGAGGCTTTGGTAAATGCACAGTAATTATTTGTATTTAGGGTATTAACTGACTGCAAGTGACTTTTCACATGAGTCCTTAAAGCTTCTCATAAGTGAATATACAATGTCCTCTAGATTTTTATGGATGCTGTTAGTTTTCTCATATTACTAAAAATGTGGATGTCAGTTCTGCCATTACCAGAATTAATACGATTCCAATTAGTTTGGTCTTACCTTACCCCCCCCCCAAAAAAAAATGTTTTTATCTAAAAGGAAGGAAAGAATTAACATTTATTGGCCACCCATGATGTGCCAGGTTTTGGATGAGGTCAGTGCCTTCCTACCAGGGGGTTTGGATTTTGCCCTCCAAGGGACACTTTGCAATGCTTGAGACATTTTTGCTTATTACAACCAGAAAGGTACTAACCATATGGGCACCTAGTGGGTTCGGGCCAGAAATGCTGCTGGACACCCCACAGTACACAGGACAGCCACTACAACAGATGTCAGTAGCACTGAGGTTGCAAGTCTCATACGGTCCATACGACAAGCCTTACAAAATCCTTACTATCGTTAGTTCCTGATTGTAGATGAGGAAACTGAGGCTCAGAGGGTGGAGTAATTTGCTCAAGATCCTAAACCTAGGAAGTGGAAGTCAGAGTTCCTATCCGTACCCTAGCCAGTGTCCTCAAACTGCGGCTCCCGGGCCACATGAGGCGGTGTGATTGTATTTGTTCCCATTTTTTTTTTACTTCAAAATAAGATATTAATACATGCAGTGTGCATAGGAATTTGTTCATAGTTTGTTTTTTTATTAAACTGTAGTCTGGCCCTTCAATGGTTTGAGGGACAGTGAACTGTCCCTGTTTAACCCTGTTTAAATTTAGTTTGAGGACCCCTGCCCTAGTGCTCAACCATTGCTACCACACCCTCCTGTCCTCTTGTAGGGTTTTTTATTGTTTTAATTTTTACTTAAAGCCATGTGTGATCGGACTTTGCAAGGAGGATGCTGATGAGTCAAAAAGGAAAATCACAAGTTTTGTGCCCAGTCCTCTATGGAGTATATACCTTGAAGTTGTCCACACCCTTCTCCCTTATGGATGAGGAAGTCTGCACACACGGTTGTGGTCTTTGGGTCCATTTGGTTGTTGTCATCATTTTCTAAATGTGCCATTTAATGCCAAGAGTCTGGAAGGCCGTGCCAGGCTGTCAGCCCAGAGTCCCGCCCTGCCTCTGAGGAGCAGCATGCAGTTTGACAAGTCCTGTCCCCTAATGAACTTCTGTCACAGGGACAGTCACACTCTTCTCACATGGTTGTTGAAATGACCATAGAAAAGTAATAATAGTTAGAGGTCAGTTGTCACACGTGTTACGTCTTGGGCATCATAGCACTCCATATGTATTTCACATTTAATTTTTAGAATACCCTTTATAAGAAGATAAAGGTGTTGGTCTTTCACAGATGAAGAAAGTGAGGCACTGAGAAGCTATATAATTTGCTCACGTGCAAATGAAGTCAGTAAGTAGCAGAACCAGCATTTGAACTTAGGACACCCGGCTCTGTGTCACGTGCCGCACACATGGGAGCAGCACCGTGAGTGCAGCACCTCATTCTGGGGGTTGAGAAGCTCTGGGTGCTCCTGTGACTGCTGTGTGGCCCATTACATTACAATCCTTATGTTCTTTTTCTTCTTTCTCAACTTCAAATAGGGGATCGGTTTTTTCTTTTTTTTTTTTAAGTCTGGCTTTGTTAATTAATTTTCAGAATACATTGTAAAGTGCCAGCAAATTGAGTGCTTTTTTTGATTAGTACAGATTATACTGGGGTTTTTCCCCTAACAATTATTTTTAAACTTTTATTTTTTATCCTCCTTTATTGATTTTTATGTCTTTATTATTATTTTTTATTAAATCATAAGTTTGTACATTAATGCATTTATGGGGTTCAGGGTACTGCTTTGATATACAATGTGAAATGCTTACATTGAACTAAGTAACACACCCATCACAATTACAATTAATTTCTTAATAGTTTTGAAATGTACCATTGCATCATGCCCGTTAGGTGAGGTCCCCCCAAACAGCCTCCCTCCTCCCGTACCCCTTTCCCTTCCCTTCTTTCTTCTTCCCTTCTACTTTTTGGATGATAGTTATGTTTTGCTAAACTTTTATTTTAATCCCGCCACTTAGAGCTGATTACAATAGCCCCTATTTATAAATATAATTTTACTAGGCCTCACCTCTGAGATACTTTCAAATTTGGTCCCACTCACTGTAATACTAAGCAAAATAACCATTCATCCTGTGGAGCTGGGGAGAGGCAGAGGGGGTTCTGCAGCTGGCTCTATATTCTGAGGGAGCCCGCCATAAATACTTGGCCCTGCATTAAATCATAATCATTTTACTGGCAAATAAATGACATGTTTAATCATGTTACATAGTTATATAAATTTTGGTTTTGATTTGGGTGTCATATTTTTGCCAATTGGGTTTTTACTTTCGGGGTTTTTTTTTTCTTAAATCATTTTTAGCTGTAAGTGCTAGGTCCCTAAACATTAGGTCAGTGGTGTAGCAGTCATTAGGTCTAGCAAAATCTTAAATAACCAGAACATCCAAATAGCTGGGTGTTCTTGGCCCTGCACTTTTGGGACAAAGAGTTAAGTGATAGGGACAGGACTGGCAATGGAAACTACTGTAGCCCCCAGTCTGGGCAAGTCACATTGTCCACCCATCACATACACAAGCACCCAAACACAACATTCTAGAACAAAAACGCTAATGGAATATTGATCACCAATGGAAATCTCGAAGGGAACAAGTCAGGGAGATGAGGTCTCAAAGGGGCCTCCAAAATCTCTGCCACCCGTTCCAGATTTTCTGATACAAAGTGAGCACTCCCATAGAGAAATAATAGTGCAGGGCACTGTTGCAAGCTTTGTTGTGTGGGTCACTCTTACAGGATCATAGCATCTCTTGGGGAAGTCATTAAAAATAGTGTTTAGGATCCCATCCAAGTCTCACAGAATCCACATTTCCAGAATAAGGGCCACAAAAATTAGAGACCCACCCCAGACCTGCTATCAGAATCTCTAGAGTGGAGGCCAGGGAACAGGAAGTGGAGGAAGTTCCGCAGACATTCCAACAGAAGCCCAGGTGTAGGAGCACCTCAGGAACAGGGTCTTCCCTTACTGTGCTCTGGAGGATGCAGCCTCCTCTAGCCTTAGCATGGGGTTTCTCAGAGGCTGGCAGGTAGCCACATGCATCAGAATCACACAGGTGGCTCGTTTAGAAAATACCATCATGGACCTCGTGAATGAACCATTGATCACATTTCCAGGGGGTGGTTCCTGGTGACCTGCATCCTTAGCCCGCCCTGGGCGTGGGTCTTACTGATACACCAGCGTAAGAAACAGTGTGCTGAGGGTTACCCTGAGTTCTCTCAGAACAGAAGTGGTTTGGTCAGCTTCAACGTACAGCACTGACACGGAGAAAACAGGTGATGCTGCAGTTTACTTAGCGATTACACATTACCCCTTTCTTTTGGTCCTCATAGTCCTGAGGCTGCCATAGTTGGAATTGTAAGTGAAGAAAATGAGTTTCAGAAAGGTTAAGTGACTGCTGCAGGGTCATTACACACTCTGCGCAGGGTCAGAGTTTAGGCCCAGCTCACGTCTTTTTGACTCGTCCTACACTAGTGATTTTAGGGTCCCGTCCTACACTAGTGTACAGTGGCTACCCAGCACCGTCTCACACTGAACCTCCTTCCAGCCATGAAAGAGCCCTGGGAGCTGCCACACGCAGTACCTTTGATGAATCCAGTGTTGACACTCACAAGTTCTGCTTCTTGTTGCCATAGGTTCTACAAGATCCACAGCTATCAAAGGATAATCTACTATATTTATTGACTTTACTACCAAGGCAAAAATAAAAATCAATTAGTAAATTTGATTCTTTATGCCACACATTGTGCTGAGCACAAGGGAGGAAGAGGTTCTGGGAGGGTCCCAATAGTATTGATGAAGAGACATTATTTGCTACCCTCAGGAGGTTAATCAAATAGAAAATAGATTAAAACACTAAAAACCAAAAATTTCGCTCTAAAAAATTTTCTACATAGCTTTTGCTTCTGGCTACAAAATGTTTTAAACTAGACTTTTCTGTTCAATTGACAATTTGCCTTGCAACACCCTTGGGTGTTAAATACTACAGTAGGCACCAGACATGCAGAGGTTGCTGGGACTGAGTCACTACCCTCAAGAAACAAACTGTTTAACAACTGTTAGGGTGTATGATGTCCAATGAAAGTAATTTCTAAAGAGGGAGACTTCACTTCCAAAATCTCTGCCACCCGTTTCAGATTTTCTGATAGCAAAGTGAGCACTCCCATAGAGAAATAATAGTGCAGGGCACTGAGTATGCTCCCTAGGAAAGAATGTGGTGTTTTAAAAACATTGCAATAGTCATTCATGGGAGAAAGCAGACCTTTGTTGAACTGCTTTCCTGCCTTCTCCTCCCTCCCTTCTTTCCTTTCCCTTCCTTCCCTCCCTCTCTTCCTTCCCTCCCTCCCTTCCTTCTTTTTATTACACAATAGGGTGAGATGGGCAAAGAAATGTTGTCTTTTTTGGCTTTTGATCTCTAAAGGTCTTACTACTCTAGACCTACCACCAGATACAGCTCTGACCAGAGATAACCCTGTTACTCATTTCCTCTGCAAAGCTGTGTCCCCCCAGCACTAGGCTACATGCGCTCGTCCATGTTCTGCAGGCCCCCTGTCTTATCCACACCACTAGGACAGCCTGTCCTATGAGGCCAGTATTCTCCATATGGACAATAGGAACACAGGACTCATAATTAAATAGTCGTGGAATCACACCACTAGGACAGCCTGTCCTATGAGGCCAGTATTCTCCATATG
>CAUYPK010086600.1:0-14995 GCA_963574355.1 Loris lydekkerianus | reverse complement strand
AAAGTATCCCAGGAATGGAAGAAAAAGTATCCAATGTACTCAGCCCTACTATGAAGCTAAACTATAGCTTTCACATGAAGGCTATAACCCAACTATACCACAAGACTATGAGGAAAGGACCAAGGAAGGGGAAGGGAGGGGTGAGGTTTGGGTGGAGGGAGGGTGATGAGTTGGGCCACATCTATGGTGCATATTTTTATCTATAATAAAAAAATAAATAAATAAAAACAAAAAAAATAAAAAATAAAAAATAAAATGTGCGTTTTAAAACAGGCCTGACAATTTAAATATGCATAAAATATATATTCAGGAATCAAAAGCCTCAACAAATTACATAAAAAGTTTAAGTTAAGGCAGTCCAAGTATCTTTTACAGAAACCCTATGTATCAATTAGAAACTATATTCAGCTACATGTAACAGACTCCCACCTAAATAGCAGTTAAACATTCTGGAGAATCTTTTTCTTTCCCCCCTAATTTAAGAAGACTGGCAGTGGGCAGACGGGGTAAGTATACCCAGCATGATTTCCCTATGCGGCACTTTCATTCGATCTGTCACTCCATGGTCTCCTCCTCCAGCATCCTGTCCAAGTTCTGGGTAGGATAAAGGGAAGAACAAAGGAGGCTGGGAAACGAATTTTAAAGATATGCAAAGGCTGCCATGAAAATGAAATCAGGGCTCTAGCAGTAAAGAAAAGAAAAAGAACAAGAATGTTTACTGGATATGCATTGGCAGCATCTGCCATGCCATCAAAAAACTTTCATTTTCACGAAACTCTTATTAAAAAGCTGAGATAACCAAGACCAACTAACAATACAATGCTTAATAAAGTACATAAAATCACACACACACAAAAAAAACAAGAAGTGTCAAAATAGTTGAATAAAAGAATTATAGTGCCAAATTTACAGGGTTGAAATCTTTAATCCTATCAACCTCTATACTTTGATTTAGAAAATTACCAATAACTAGGAATAGAATCACGGCTAAGTTATGCAATATTCAACATTATGAATTAAAGACAAAAACTGTATAGAAACCCCTTTGTCTAATACAATGTCTTCATTTAGTTAACATAAACATACTTTAAAATATTTACAAGCCTATTTGTAATCTCACTGCCACCAGCACCCCAAACTCCATTCTGCATATAAAGTGTTATTTTCCTTAACTTCAAATTATTCACTCCTGGATCAGGGAAAGACTATTGAATACTACAAGGAAATAAGTCATTTGTACAAATATTCATGGCTATTACTTATATTGCTGGAAAAATGGAAACAATGCAAATGTCCTTCCACTAAGCAAGTGGCTCTCAAACCACAGTGCCTGAGCATGACCTGAGGAGTCTGTCAGCAACAAAGACGCCTGGGCCCCACCCTCAGAGATTAGGGTTGCAGGTGACAGGGTCTAGGTGACAGCAGAGAGATATGCGTTTTTAATAAGCACCTCAAGTGATTTTGATGCGATGGACCTAGAAGAAGAGTTTGAGTTATGCCTACAATTGTAATATTTTTAAATTATAACTATATAATCTATGCAGAAGTTAACTCTGTACCATATATAGCTAGATCGTATATGGAATATTTGATACATATGTAATATAAACACACATCATATATAAGTGAACATATTTTAATAACTACAAGGGAAAATGTAAACAAGGATGTAGAGCCCAGAAAAGATTACACCATCTGTTCTAGACTCCCAATTCCCCTATTCCCATACCCACACCTTTTGCCACTTTACACTTCCTGTCACTGGAGATGCAATATATTTCCTTGTGGCACTGATGATGGGCTTTGACCAATGGCATGCTTGCAAGTAGCATAAAATGCACTTGCATGGCTGGGGCTGCCCTGTTGAACTTCTGCAAATTCCTCAGGAACATGGACTAGGTAGCCCATTTGCCTGGGAAGAAGTGCGGCCATAGCCTAGCAGCAAATCATTGAACATGGTGACAATACTTCAGTGAGCCATTGGTTTGGAGGTCTTTTGTTATGTTAGTTTACAGATAGAGAGCTCCATAAGAATACTAAGTACTTTAGGGAGAGAAGCAAAGTCCTTGAAATTACACCTTTTGCTGTTTTGTTTATCCTTTGTTATAAAGTCAACTAAATATCCTAGAAAAAAATCCGCGTGTATCAAAAGCATGGTTCATAAAATCGTTAAATTTTACAAATATAAAATTTCATAAATTTTATAAATATTTTACTAAAAATGAAACAATGAAGAGAAAAGATTTGGAGACAGGGAAGAAAGCTGAGTGGAAAAGAAAATAAAGGTGAAAGAATTTTCTTAGGCTAAGTTAGCAAGAAATGGAAAAGAAACCAAGAGGTAAGCAGAAAGAAGAATTCTAACTTTAAGGCAGAGAAGTCACCTCCTACATAAAGTTTTCCCTTTTGTCACTGGCAACCTCCAGTTGTGCTTTTTCTCTTTGAAAACTTGCACCTTCATTTCCTGAAATTACTTTTCATTAAAAATAGACCCCAGGCTGCCTTTCAAGGTGTATACCTACTTATTTACCTAACTTGTGATGTGTGATACACTCCGATCCTCAGTTAGTAGAGTCCTGTTTATGGTTCTCTCCTTCTTGGCTAGCAATTTCAGATCCAAAGTTAATCCAATTCAATCCAACCCACTCCTGTATCCAGAGCTTCTTTTCTGAGCCCCAGGTCCTCCTTCTGTGGATTTCCTATCCAGTAAAGTACAGGGAGTTTACCCTACACCACCGCTGTATCAAGACCGAGATACACCGTGCAAAAGATTCAGTTGCTTACAAATACCACAGATCAATAAATAAGCAAAGAAGCCAAGATTACACAAGCAGGCCTCAGACTCCTTCCTCAATGCTGTTTATACTCACAATGACATCCTTAACTGTCTTCTATGTACAAAACATAGTACTATACTCTTGAGGGATAAAGAGGCATTGGCAATTTCAATAAAATTGGAGGCAGAGGATTTTACAGAAATCCTTTCCTTCCCCAATTGACCCTACCTAACACTGGGTCATTTCACAATGTAAGGGTACATTTCAAAACAACTGAGAGTATATCATAAATGCCTTACCACAAAAATAAGTGAGGTTTCATTTAAGCATTCACATTGTATATCAAATCATCACATTGTACCCCACAAATGTATACAGTTCTAACTGAATAAAAATTAAGTTTAAATAAATAAAATTCTATTTAAGGAAAAAAAATCTGTTTCAATAAAAACAACAGTATACTTAAGATCAGCATAACCTTTTGAGGATATAGAAAAAGGAAACCCCTGGTCTAAATCAAGGAAAGAAGGTAAGCACATATTATGTATGCTCTTGCTGTCTGACTTGCTGAGGCTCAGAAAACAACACACCCAAGTATGGCATTTTGGTTTGCTCATTGTTTGTTTGTTTGTTTTCTTTGAGACATAGTCTCACTATGTCGCCCTCAGTAGAGTGCCATAGCATCACAGCTCACAGCAACCTCAAACTCGTGGGCTTTAGCGATTCCCTTGCCTCAGCCTCCCAAGTAGCTGGGACTACAGGAGCCTCCCACTGAACTGGCTATTTTTTTGTCGTAGCCATCAATGTTGTTTTGACAGGCCCCGGCTGGGTTCCAACCCCCCAGCCCAGGTTTATATGGCCAGCGCCCTAGCTGCCGAGCTACAGGCACTGAGCCACAGGCACTGAGCCGGTTTGCTGATTGCTTTGAACAAAGAAGATGGAAAAGACCCAGAAATAAGCCGGAGGACCAAGTTCTCTCTCTGTCATTTCCTGATTCCCCCCTTTCCCCCCATTCCCTTAGGAAGCATAGGGAGGGGCTCTCTCTGAAGTTTTCTTAACTGACTGAGAGAACTTTACCCAGAAGAAATTAAATTGTCTTGGATCTCTTCCCTGGAATCTACATTAACAAGAGAATATTAATTCCTATCCCAAGAGAAGAAACTAAATGCCACCATGCCAGGGACGCCATGCCCAGACAGAACTTTCGCCTATTACTGCAACCATCCTCCTAGAGGCTGTTCACTGAGAAGCTATCTGGATAAGACAACCTTTGTTTGCAGTGCACTCCTGCCCCTTGCCTTCCCAAAACTTTGTCCCCATCTCCCCCAGAGTCTGGAGGAACTTTGTCCCAGGCTATTATCTGCATTTTGGGCCTACTCACCTTCCCCTAAAAAAAAAAAAAAAACATTTATTCTTCCTCTAAAACCGCACTCCCTGCGTCTCTCTCCTCTATGAAAGAGGCATTTAAGCTCAATCATCTGGCCCTCTGTGAGTCTCATATGCGGTGTGGGTCTCAGGGATGCTTGCATGTCAATCATTTTCTCTTGTTAATCTGTTTACTGTCAGTTTATTCAGAAGCTCAATTAATTGAACCTTCGGGAAAAGTTTAAACTTCCCTCTACCAGAGCATTTTAAATGCTTCCAGTATATACCATCATTTATTACACATACACACATGCACACATATCCTCTAGGAAGTTACTCTTCTTTTGCAGCTAATACACACTTTAAGAGATAAGTAAGGAATGGGAATAAAAACAAGTCTTTCAAATTCAATAGCCCATGTTCTATATTGTCTCAATTTTCTATCTGACAATGCAAATTAAAGATCCAGTAAAAAATGAAAATTCAGTGCAAAAAATCCACTATTATGTTGTCACAAATACTTAGATAATGTTAAAAAAAAAAAAAAAAAAACTGAAGCGTTACTTAACTACAAGGGAGAAAAAAATTTCTGCATTAAGAGGTGAATGATTCATAAGTCAGTCATTGACTCCTTATAACGGAATATCTAAAAATAAATGCAACCTAGGAAAGAAAGTCAAAGGTTTCCATCCTTGGGGGTAGGAGAAGCAAACTTCAGAATGATGTCTAAAAAAAAGATTTCAAATTTTCTAAGAACAGAGAAAAAAAAAACCAACTTGATAGAAAACTCCCCAAGCATTCTCAGACTTCAGATTCCTGTGCAGCAAAGCACTGTGAGGCACTCATCTGGTGAGCAGTCAGAGTTACCCATCAGTGAGGGGGCAAAACCATTCCACTGCCTTTGAAGTGAGTAATATATGTACACCTTTGTCTGCATACACCTGGTAACACTAAACTGCTCCAGTTCATGCTCTTACTGGAACAAGAAACCCCTAATTCACTTACAGAATTTCAAGTACACAACATGTCTTTCATGTTTGTAAATCCAAACCTGCCTCTAGCCAGCTAAAAAGGAGAAGGCCTTAATTTCCTTACTTGTTATTGTTAATCTGTAACGTTGACCTTCCATTTCACTTCAAATGTAACATTCCATGAACTCTGGGGGATTTTCCTATAGCGTAACCCTTCTCTCAGCTTTAAGCCCTCTGCATGCCAGGGTCTCTATCCCCATCTCCCTCTCTGCCTTATCTTGCACTGCTTTCCCCATCTTCCAACTCTCTCTTTCCTTCAGAGTCTACAAAAGACCATTCTCCTTTCTAATACAAAAGTATTTGCATTCGGGTACCTTCCAGTCAATATTCCCCCTGGCACTTACTATAGGTTACAATAACATACACTACAGTTACTCACCAGTGAGTCCAAAGGCAAGAACCATGTCGCTCACCACTGCACAACTGGTACCTAGGACGATGCCTGGCACATGGTAGGCACACAAACAAATATTCACTGAATAAATGAATGCAGAGGTAAACAAGAAAAGGATCACAACACTTGAGCTCTTCCTAGGAAAGAAACACTACTTACTTAATATAGAAAACACTGGGGGGCTCAGGACACAGTGTCCCAAAATATAAGCACCGGAGATCAGATTATGCCACCCAAAATATATTGCTTTGGCATATTTTGAGCTATTAGTCTGAGAAACTAGACACAGGAGCAACCCTGAAAAACTGTCCTTTTATAAAAAAATAAATATAGTAAAATAAAAAGTACATCTACAAAGGAAATCTACATTAGTAAAAGCATCTGCATCACTGAGAGGGCTGCTCTGGACTACTTTTATTATTTGAGAGACTTTTTACCAGGATAACGAGACATCCTTTATTCACAATATATTTCCTCCCCCACCAACCTGCCATAACTTGTGTTGCCACCATCCTAGAAGCCACAAACCCCTATTCTTTTTGTAGCTTCAGGATACTAAATAATCTGACCCTTCTTGAAGTATATTTTGTGAGACTACCATTAGTAAAAACAAAATTAACCATTTTTTTCCTGTTAACCTGTCTTATGTCAATGTAATTTGGAGCCCAGCCAAAGAACTTTCAGTTCTTTAGGGTAAAAGGAGGCCATTTTTTGCCTCCCCTGCAGGAACAAGAAGCATACATTAATCAGGCCAACTAATTAATAAGTAAACTTTCAAACTCTTCTAGATTCAAGAAGCATACATAAATCAGGCCCACTTACTAAGCAAACTTGTTACGCATTCCACCTAAAATTGCACAGAAGGCTGCATTTCCTAGTACTTGTTCTGTCACTCTTACTTGATGAACACAGTACTGCTAAAATTTCCTATTGCAAATAATCCGTATGGTAGTCTCCTGGATGGCTCAGGTATGCTGTATTTCCTACAGCCACAGAATGAAGAAATCTTTTGGAGTTAACAACACATTACCATTAAGATACATTATTCATATACTCTATAGGCATGTAAATCTAAAGGTATACATTTTTATACCTTACTGTCTTCATGAAGGCTTAAAAATGCCAAGAATGCTGAACTTCAAAAATCTCTTCCTTTTTACAGACTCCCAGAACTACAAACAATACTAAGCATTCATGTAATCCAGGGGAAAAAAAGCAATCAAAGAAAAATAAATGACATATTTTATGAGAAATAGCTAGCAAACAGCAATGAATACAGTTATCCTAAATAAACACTGATTTCCATCCTCCCTCACCTCAGAGTTCTTGTCCTCACCTGTCACCCGACCTTCCAACCCTGTCTGCAGCAGGTCCATGCTCCTCAGAGAACTTCCCAACGCTACTAACCGGCAGGTAAAAGAAATGCACCATAAATACCAAGTCTAAATGTAATTCTCTCAAAAAATGACACTGCACAGCACTATAAGTTAAGTTCATACAGAGTTACATACATTTCAGAGAGTAGGGGAAAATAAAAACTCAATGCCAGAAAACATGGTTTCTATGGAAACATGCATTCTCAGTTTCAAAATCCTAACTTGTAAAATCCTTTGCAACACAATCTACTTCTAAATTAGAGTGTCTATATTCTGGAAAACAGGTAGGTAAACAAAACTTTTATGAATAAAATCATATCCTTGAATTACCATATCTGTAGTTTAAATGAAATAGTATGTATTTGACTTATTTTTGTTGCTAATAATCAGATTTTGAATATAACTTGTCCAATTAAATCTTTGTGTATCTCTAGTTTCTATAGTTAAATATACATAATTAACTTACAATCCCAAAACTCCCCATTTACTAATAAAACAAAATAGATACACTCTAAATAGAACCTTGACACTAGAACACTATGTAATTCTTAGCAGTTATTTGTATCACAAACAATTCCTTAAAGCAAATACAGTTTTCAGTCATTCTATTTACTTATATAATACAGCCTCCGGTATATGAGAAACTCCATTTATCTAGATTTAATTAAGAAAGTATATTTTTACATCACTTTCTTTCCCAGCTCCATAAATTGTTATTGGCAGCAATGTCCCAACCTGAAGCCCCTCAGCAACTGCTCTCCAGTCCCGGAGACTCTGATCACAACCTCTACAACAGGAATCGAGTCTGAGAGTGCCTTGGCTTTGGGAGGCCCTCTCCCAAATTTTTATCCCACCTTTATTCCCCCTAACTGACTGGGTCTTTGGACCTTGGACCCTAACTGATACAACTTCCTTAAAAGCAATGTTTGCATTCTGACAATATATTAATAATGTAATTCTGCATGTTTTAGAGAATAAATAAATTACAAAGAAAAAAGGTAATCATATGTACACTGAGCTCCATCCTAGAATTACTATTTACTGAGCACTTGTTAGAAGCATGTAAGGCACTGCAGATTTTCTTTTCCTTTTATTAAGTCATATACACATAGATCATGCATATATTTATGCATTTGTGGTGTAAAATGTGTTGATTTTTTAAACAATTTCGAATGCTTACATCAAACTAATTAATATAGTTTTCACCTCATTTACTTAATTATTGTGTTAAGACATTTATGTTCGATACTTGATAGATTTGATGATACTTGTGCAATATGCTCCATAGGTGTGGTTCCACCATTCACCTTCCCTCTATCAAACCCTCCCCTCCCCTTTCGTCCCCCTCCACTTCTCTCCTTTATCCTGGGCTACAGGCATTACAGATTTTAAAGCATAACTGATTAAATCCTTGAGCACTGGTAAAAGCTCAGTCTGCAGCCCCCTTCTACTTCCTCGAGGTTGTAGTCTGGTTGAATGTTCCCACCTTCTAACCACAACAGTTTTTCTGGTGAATATCACCTGTACAGAAGCTATCTAGCCTTCTCTCTCCTGAGCGCCCCAACCAGAGTCATCTGAATAGCATACAAAAAACAGTAAATTCCAAGGATTTTAGACGCTTTGTGCTGGGAACCAGGGAAAAACATTAACTATTTATTGTTTTTATTATACCACAGCCAGCCACATAAAACTACTGTTATAGATAACAGAAGACACCAAATGCTTCACTGTTTCTCTGCCCTTGCTCAGACAAGGTGCTTGGCCTAACACCTTCAAAGTGCCTACGTAGGTTCAACAGTCATTTCAACCATTGTCAACTCCAGGAGACCTTTCTTCTTCTTCCTAGATCCTCTTATTCCTAATTATAATTACTTTATTTAACCTTCAGATCATATGTACATTTCTGGCTCTAACTATCTTTTATGTATTACATATTTCTCAATCTGCTTAAAATAAAGAAAGAAAAACTAAGAGGACAGACATGATACTGAGTGATGCTGGACATCTAGGCAAACATGTACACAGGCAACTGAAAGCTTGACCCAGAGTTTCAGTGAGGATGTAACGTTAAAATTACATTGAATGTACAAACTTGGTAATAATGAAAATACATCACTGGGAAAACAGTCTCTCAAAGATAAACCTGAAGAAAGCAGAAAATCAAAGACTAAAACCTTGGATTGAAAAATTCCCACAGTTAAGAACCAGAAACACAGTACATTACTTTAGCAGCCAAATTTTACCCTGGTGGCAGCTCCATACATAGTGTAAATACCCTGGAACCTTCATAGATGACCACCTCCCTGCACTGACCACCTCCTTAAGTTGGCCTATGTTTGTTTCATAGACCAGACATGTATGTTTCAGTACAGGAAGAGTAGTTCCAGCTCTACAGAGTTGACCACCTCTGTATGTTGACTAGTTTGTTAAAGAGCCTAGGGTGGTTACAGAGGTTCTAGTGCATGTGTATTTAAAGTTCATACAGTAAAAGTGAGTAAGTTTACAAAATTCTTGGCTAGTAGCCAGGCCTACTTGCTACTGTTTTCCTATCTAATACTTCTCATCTTATTTGTGTTTGTAACAAGCTTTCAAATACTGAAAATTGTGGCAACCCACTTGAAAAGGTTTAAAACCTTCATCACAACAAAGTATAACAACCAAAGGTGGTGGAAGGAGCTAATAATTACGATTATTACTGCACTTCACAGCAGTCTCTCACTCTCTTGATTGCCCAAACACTCATACATGTTCACATAGCAAAGTACCAACAAGTTCTAATAAATATTTATTAAGCAGTAACTTAAAAGTAAGCTATAATTGTCACCTCTTATTCACAGCAAGTGTATCCATCACAAAAGCTGCTTGGTTCAACATTCTGCTTAAAAGACATTGCAGGAACTATAATTAATGAGCTAGAGGGCATCTAAATCTAAACCATTATCAAAACTTGGGGGCACATCTTGTGAAGGTTTTACAACAAAAGGTAGTGAGTACCAACTACTTGGGAGGCTGAGGCAGGAGGATCACTGAGCCCAGGAGTTTGAGGCTGCAGTGTACTGTGATTATGTCAGTGAACAGCCACTGCACAACACTGAGAGATTCCATCTCTCGAAAAGTGAAAAAAAAAAAAAAAAAAAGGCCAAGAATATCACTATACAGTAATGGTTATCAACTGAGCAGCAGGGTAATAGATACAGTAACACAGGATGATAGATGACAACTGAATTAAAATTTACTTCCCAAAGCTTATATGTATACACTACCTGAAATACATAATTTCTTTAGTTGAAGCTGCAAGTGTCAAATTAGTTTCTGCAAAACAGTATCATGTGTGAAATTAAATTACACTGGTTATTCTGAATTTTCCTGCCTGTACCCTGGGACGTATGTCAACCCCACCCACCCTGCACACGTATACACTACCTGCCTGTACCCTGGGATGTGTGTCATCCCCATCCACCCTGCACACGTATGCACTACCTGCCTGTACCCTGGGACGTGTGTCATCCCCATGCATGCTGCACACGTGTACACTGTCTGTTAGACACTCAGCAGCACACCACATTCACATAACTTTTATTACACTATATTGCTATAAACTGTTCTACTTTATTATTAATTTTTAATCTGCCTAATTTATAAATTAAACTATCATAGGAATGTAGGAAAAACAGTACTGGCTTCAGTATGATCTATCATTTCAGGCAATACACTGGGGGGGTCTTCAACACATCACCCACAAACTAAGGGAGGACTGAACCCCAACCTGTCAATTGCCCCATAGGCCAGGAATGATAACCAGTCCTCCCAGGGGGGAGGTGGGATAAACTAGTGAGCACATCAAAGGCAGTGTGGGCTCAGACTAGACTTTGGGGTCTTTCTCAACTCATGGAGACGGACTCCTTCCCCCTTTTCTGGCACATATTTTCACATTGTTTCATCCTGTGTAGCTTTCTTCTTTGCTTTTACTTCGTATAGCTTCTTTCTTTTTGCTATAATAACCTAGCATTGCTTTGTACCTGTGATCACTCCATCATCAGCTCAACTTGGTCCCAGTTCTCATTCATAATCCTGGGAACCAGCAGACCATAGAACATACAGAGAGACCTAATAGTAAACTGTCTCCATTGGAGTTTCATCATTCATCAAAACACAAAGTGTCCTAAAATCACTCTGTATCACCTCATATAAATGAAAAATGTTTGGTCCCTCCTCCAGTCTTTGAACCACTCCTCAGAATTGTCAGACATTACCGGGCCATGATCATCTCCTCAAATTCTCTCATTCATCATGTGGCTGCACTAGTAGAAAATAAGCAAAAGCAATTTCTCTGATGGCTCCTCAATGTCTACATTGTCAAATCTCAGCTCTTTAACATAACTACTGCTTAAATTTTCCTACATACCTGCCACCCAACAAAATAAAAAAAAAAAAAAAAGGAAGGACTACACTAAATGGAAAGACGAAAGTATATCTACACCATAAATAACTACTTCAAATCAGACAGAAAAATGTTAGTAACACAAAGAAAGAAGGCAAGAGAAACCAACGAGTATTTCATAGAAAACAGTCAAAATAATCCACAAACATATAAAAAGATTACCAAATATTTTATCAATAGTGGAACATTTAAGTTGTATTCCAAAAGTATAAATGAACTACAACACAAAACTTTTCAACAAAATATTAGCAATCTAAGAATAGAAGGAAACTTCAACCTTTTAAAAGGCATCTACAAAGAGGATAGCTAAAATCATACTCAATAGTAAAAGACCAAATACTTCCAAATAAAACTGGGAACAAAGCAAGAATGCCTGTTATCACCATTTCTATTAAACATTTTACAGAAAACTAAAATATACAACAAAAAAAGAAAAGCATCAAGTTTACAAATAAAGTGAAAAAAAAAACTATTAGAACTAATAAGTGAATTTAGCAAGGTCACAAACATACAAAACTTTAATACAAAAAATTAACTTTCTATACACTAACAAAGAACAATCAAAATATAAAACTAAACAAAAAGTATCTTTACAATAGCATCAAAAAAATCAGCTCTAACAAAAAATATGCATATTCCTGGAAATTAATTACATTGTTCAAAAGTTAAAGAAAACCTAATAAAGGAGAAATATAGTATGTTTTTGTTTTGAAAGACTGAAATGTTAAGATGTCCATCCAGTCAGAACTGATACATATATTCAAAGAGGTCCATTCAAAAATCACAACAGGCTCTTTGTCCAACATTGACAAAGTTGATTCAGAATTTTATTTGAGAATGCAAAAAGATCTAGAATACTCAAAGAAACTTTTTAAACAAGAACAAAGGTGAAGAACTTACATTTACTGATTTCAAGACACATTTCAAAGCCTAAATAGTAAAGACAGTATGGTACAGCATAAGGATAGAGCAAAAAAGTGTACAAAAATAAACCATTCTTACATGGTCAACTAACTGTCCATAAAGGTATTATCGTAATTCAAGGGTGAGAGAACAGTCTTTTTAAAAGAAGGCGCTGAAACAGATATCCACTTGCAATAAATGAACCTTGATAAATTCCAAATGTATCATAGACCTAAAATGATAAAACTTCTAAAGAAAACATAGGGAAAAAAGTTTGTAAACAAAGGTTAACGAAATTAAAGAACTAATAAACATCAAAGGAAAAAAAATTAAATTAAACTTCAATATCAAAATATTTAAACTTCAAAGAAACTGGTAAGGAAACCAAAGGAAAAGCTGTGTACTGAGTGAATATTTGCACACGTACGTATCTGATAAAAAACACTCAGGGTATATGAAGAATTTGTACAACTTAAAAGCAAGGAGATAAACAACTATTTCTTAACACTTAGGGAACTGGCGAATGATCTAAACCATTTAAAAGAAGATATAATAACGGTTACTAAGGTAAAGACTGAAGCCATAGTGTGGGTTCCCAGTATACCCCGCTACCCCCTCCCTGCACCCTGCCCCTCCCTCTCCTTCACCATAGAAGATGCTCCCCTTAGAAGCCTAAGGCAGAAGAATGGAAGAGCATCAGCACCAAGGAAAGAGGAGCATAGTGAGGAGGGAGGGGAGGGGGGAGGGGAAGGCAGTGGCAGTGGTGACAGTGGCAGCAGCCACCCTGAAACAGTAAGTCTTCCCTTTGGATGTTTAACCCAAATAACTCTACCTGCTCTCTGGCCGTGCAAGCAGTATAAAGGACAGTGCCAAGGATACTTAGAGGAGCATTCACTTTCATTCAAAAACTGCGATGATCTCACTAAGCCAACATGAAGATAGGCAACACCAGATCGCACAACATTCACAGTGCCCTAAGACTGTGCCCCTAGCACAGGACCCTACGATCTTAGGAGGCTGCTCTAATCTCTGCATCACCAAAGGCCTAGGTCTCCTACCCACCTTACACCACCAAAAACCACAGCTGAACAGGGCCATCCCTCATGCTGCCTTCCCCTACCCAGCCACAGCCGCACGTGCTCAGGTGTGCTAGTGTCCTTCTGATCCCACCCAGCAAAATGAAAATACTGTCAATTCTACCAATTCTATTAGTTCTACAGTCTTCTCAGAGGCTTCAAGTGCTGTTTGGGAAAGAAGCCCGGAACTCAGTTCTGGAAATCTGCTGGCTACCAGAACAGGCATAGAGTCTACTGACCCCAGGGACCCCCATGAGTCAAGGTGCTGGTTCTCTCCAAACATGGTATCGTTAAACCTCAGAGGCTAGACTCTTTTTTGTTTCCTTTCTCTCCACCTTCTGCCTTATCCCTGCACTGTTGCAAAACCCTTTCCAAAGCTTCATGGGAAGACTTCAGGCCCTTCTTGCTAAGACACCCAGCCCAGAAGCCTCACAGGAAAACACAAAACCCAGACCATCAGCCCAGTGTTTTTGTAGCTCTACCTCCAGCAAATAAGACATTTGATTTTGCGTGTATTCTGACATAAGACACATGAACTTTTGTATATGCCAGTGTACAGCTGGTCCTCATGTTGGAGTTACCTTAACAACAGGTCCTGGCCAATCATGGTGCATTATTTTTTGTCTATCTCTCCACACAGCTCCCCTACACATCCATCCAACCTAACTCTCAGCTCTGAAGTCAATTCTGTCCCAAAGGCCCAAAGTATCCTTAACCACACCTCACCCACTTCTAGAATGAACAACAACAAAAACCCAACCTATAGTGGGGGTTTTCTAGTTTAAATCAGAAACCAAAAACTATTAAAAAAAACAAAATTATTTCCCTGCCCAATTTACTTACCTCTCCACAGTTCATTCCACCCCTGTCACTGGTCCTCCAAGTTATTTTCAAACTTCCAAACCAGAAAATCTGAATGAACAAGAATTGACAGTACTTAACTGACCACAAATGAATGTTGGCAGTTCAATCATAAGAGATGAGGAGCAGTGTGTGCCACAGGACAACATACCAACCCCTGGAGAAGTCACACAGCTGAGGAGCAGCCCAGTGTGTGTGCTGGAGAGGGCTCTGGGCAAACTGACACCCCTCAGCTCCCCACCTGGCCAATCCGTTCACCAATGCTGGACAAGAGAGATATCTGTTCTCTCTCTTTTTTTCTATTTTTAGTAGAGATGGAGTCTCACTCTTGCTCAGGCTGGTATTGAACTCCTGAGCTCAAGCAGTCAATCAGCCTTGGCCTCCCAGAGTGCTAGAATTATAGGCATGAGCCACCACACCTGGCCATACTTGTTCTATTGACGCTTGCCCTAGTGACCTTCGAAAGTTCCTTACCGAGAATGAAAAACAAGTGTCTATCTCTGTGTGTTGACTTTTGTGAGCCATCAAACACTTACTGAAGGTCAGGCATGGTGGCTCACACCTATAATTCCAGTACTTTGAGAGGTCAAGGTGGGAGGATGGCTTGAGGTCAAGAATTCACAGTGAGACCCTGTCTCTACAAGATATTTTTAAAATTATAGGCTGCACACCTGCAGTCCTTGTACTCTGGGAGGGTGAGGTAGGAGAGTCTCTGGAGCTCAGGAGTTCAAGACCAGCCTGAGCAAGAGACCCTTTAGTAGAGACCCTGCTAAA
>CAUYPK010086598.1:0-32462 GCA_963574355.1 Loris lydekkerianus | reverse complement strand
GGTCAAAAGATTAAGCAAAAATTATATAAATCATTATAGCTAATTGAAAATAGTTACAGTAAAACTTTACCAAATATCAAAATGATATGATTTTTGGCCTTCTGGGTATATGCCCAGTAGAGGAATTACAGGATTGAATGGTAGGTCTATTTTTAGATCTTTAAGTGTTCGCCATGTATCTTTCCAAAAGGAATGTATTAATTTACATTCCCACCATCAGTGTAAAAGTGTTCCCTTTTCTCCACATCCACGCCAACATCTCTGGTCTTGGGATTTTGTGATATAGGCTAGTCTCACTGGAGTTAGATGATTATGTGAAACTTGGTAAATGTAGAATGTAAATGTCTCAACACAATAACTGTGAAATTGCCAGGAAGGCTATGTTAACCAGGAAGGCTGTGTTAACCAGGAAGGCTGTGTTAACCAGGAAGGCTGTGTTAACCAGGAAGGCTGTGTTAACCAGGAAGGCTCTGTTAACCAGGAAGGCTCTGTTAACCAGGAAGGCTCTGTTAACCAGGAAGGCTGTGTTAACCAGGAAGGCTCTGTTAACCAGGAAGGCTCTGTTAACCAGGAAGGCTCTGTTAACCAGGAAGGCTGTGTTAACCAGGAAGGCTCTGTTAACCAGGAAGGCTGTGTTAACCAGGAAGGCTGTGTTAACCAGGAAGGCTCTGTTAACCAGGAAGGCTCTGTTAACCAGGAAGGCTGTGTTAACCAGGAAGGCTGTGTTAACCAGGAAGGCTGTGTTAACCAGGAAGGCTATGTTGATATAAACGTGTCAACCGGTCTGCGAAACTAGTGTATGATGCCCCATGATCATACCAATGTACATAGCTATGATTTAATTTTAAAAAATTAAAAAATGATAGCTGGTGATTAAGTTTTGGGAAAAAGTGTGAGGTCGTTCACCTTTTTCAACTAATATTAGGAATACTAGAGGGTATATTGGGGATTGAGGAGAGAGGAAAATATAAAAGGAAGATACAATTTATAGGAAAAGAATTACAAGAGAAAAACGCCAGCTCCACAAACACCCTTCCTTCCCCACCTAACTTCCTCAAGCCCCTCGGGAAGGGATCTGCTAACAGCAGGGCACATGGGGCTGCCAGTGCAGGAGGTGACGGGTGCCGCTCCCCTACCCTCCTCCTTCCTCAGACTGCTCTCACAACTGCTGATGCTGGGGAGGAAGGGTCTGCGCAGGGAAGACTTGTGGAGGAAAGAGCAGGAGGTATCTTCTACTTGGGGAGCTCATTTGCTTAAAATCAAACAGAATCAGGAATCCAGCAGCTGCCTCTTTGAGGCTAACTCAAGTCAGGACTTTAAAAGAAGCAGCAGAGGAGTTGAAACTATGTTTTTCAGGAGATTTGAGACAGAAATCTCTGCAGTAATAAAGACTGTACCAGAGTAGACAGAGCTGCCAGAGGGTCTCCAAAGCTGAAGCCCTTGGAAGTCTTATCTCTGCACTGGGTAGCTGGATCAAAAGGACACCCTTCCCCCAACGAGAAATTACACAAGCCCCTACAGCTGGAATTTGGGAGGAAAAAGGAGCAAGAAAAATTCTTTGTACCCTTTTCACGTGGTCCCAGTTCATCTGCACGCCTTGTCAAGGATTAAGATGATTCCTGCTCATGCCTGCTGACGTACATCCAAGATTATCCTGCTAAATCTCCAGAAATGCCAACTGGGAAACAAATGATGATTATTCTCTTAAAAGATCTTTGTCTGACTGCGTGACTGTAATGGCCTGTTGAGCTCTTTCAAGTGCCAACCTGAAGACGATGCAAAAAAGGAAGAAAGAAAACCTCAAAGCAGACGAGGGCTACTGTGGGTCCAGCCCCACAAACCCGGGGCTGGCCTTTTAGCCAAGGGTTGAAGCAGGATGCAGAATCACAGGCGAGACAGGCACTGGTGTGGAGCCAGGGTCGTGCAAGGCTGCGGCACAGAGCTGTGCAGAAGCTGCTGCTGGGGCGAGGGCATCAGAACAGAACTCTGGGTGGGGGAAGCGCAGGCGTCCCTGCCCACAGGGCCTGGAGACGACGTGCAGCTCACGTGCACACATGCAGCCAGCAGAAGGCCAAGGGCTGTCTGAGCTTCTCCACACCTCTGAGCTCCCTCTGCCACCCCATTCCTGTACATTGTTTTTCTTCCTCCAGGAAAACATTCTCATGACTTCCTGGGAGAAGAGGAGAGATTTGCCACATAGTACAATTTCCTCTGTCCAGAACTCCCCCTCTTCACCGTGGGGAGGTCCACCTCAGCCCTGGAGGTGGTCCTGGACGCCCCTTCTGAACAGCTATGGGAGGCCCCACATGGAGGGAGCTGGAGCTGGCCCGGCTCTCTTCCTGTCTCTCCCTGACTCCTGGGTTCAGAAGCACCAGGGCCAGGGCTCCCGGCAGCCAAAGAGGAGGCCTCCCATTTTGAGGCCCTTGTACAGGTCTCCTCGCTTGTCTCTCTGTAGCAAAGACTCAGCCATTAAAGAACAAGATTATTCCTAAATGAGATGCTGTATTTCTTTTTTAATGTCTTTTTAAACTTTTAATTAAAATCATAACTATATACATTTATGGGGTACAATATGATGATTTGATATACAATATGGAACATAACCATCATCTCACTTATTTTTTGTGGTAAGAGATTTATAATTTACTCTCAGTTATTCTGAAATATACCCTTGCATTGTACACATTAGGCAGGATCCCATCAATCGCCCTCCCCAGAGAGGCTGTATTTTCATTGACGTTTGGGGTCTCAACTTCTGTTCTACCAGGTTTATTTAAGTTTTTTATTTTGTAATGAAATGGCTAAGATAACAAAGCAAGAGGAAAACACTATTTTAACTATTGTATATCTATTAAATCCTGCTTAGAAGCATTTGTTTTCATCACTGCACAAAGCCGATTGACAGGAATGCAAAGTGGGGAGCAAGAGCCAAAGGAGGCTTAAGGGTCTTATTTTAAACACACAACCTCTCCCTCAGTCGGGCCCCAGGGACCTAGACACCTGCCACAGGCCCACTGCACTCCTAGGGCGGCTTTGCAGAAAAGGCCTTGAGAAAACCAGGATCTCCCTGGAGGACAGGTCCTGAAGAAACTCCTCCTCCAAGACCCACCAGCGGCATCTGCATGTGAAACTCGGTGGTAACAGGCAGCCTTCCAAGGAAGGCCTGGATGGGCAGGTGGAGGACTCAGACTCCAGAGCCAGGCTCCTGAGTTCAACCCCTTCTGGCTGTGGAGTTCGGAGGGATACTAAACCCCTCTATGCTTCCATTTTCCTCAGCATAAAATGGGAATGATAATAGCACTTACTAAACACCTACTATGTACTAGGCTCTGAGACTTTTCCTATTTGAACAATCCTAGGTTTTTTACTCATATTAACCCTTCTTATCCTTTCAACAATCCCAGGAGGTGGGTTTCATGGATGCCTTCCTTGGTTTCACGGAAAACCAAGGCACATGGAGATTTAAGTGCCCCATCATAAGACTGCCTGGCATGTAGGAAGGTTCTCAGTAAATGTTAGCTCTCTGACACATATTAGCATCGAGGATTTTATCAAGTCTTAGGTCAGAAGGACACACTGTATTTTGTGCAGTAGTCAGAGCAAGATCATACACTATTTAGTCTTTTTCCAGCTTCATCCCTTAGTTCCAAATTCTCACACAGAGCTCCCTCTTTACTAGGTCTCTTACTTCTCACATCAGCACATGAGTGCGAGCGCGGGCGCACACACACACACACACACACACACACGTGCAGGTCGCCACGAGTGCCCATGCCCTGCCGAGCACAGAGGTGCAATGGCAACCCTGAACCAGCTTGAGATTTAGGGAAGCTGTGACTCACCAAAAACTGAAGGGACCAATTTAACTCAATTCATTAGCGCCCTGGTTGGTGTAAATGAGAAATTCAACAGCTCCTTGGACTTCAGAGGCCTTAGCAATACTCTGGGGTTTTCCCAGCCAGCTGCCAGCAGCAGTACTGAGCCTTACGACCGTGGGAACCGCCTGGGTGTCAAAGCTCTGCTGCGCCAGCGGCCACTTCACCTTGGCTCTCGGCCTGTCCACAACGCTGCTGGTCAGGGCTCCAGGGCGGGCTCCCAGGAAGACCACGGCATGTGAAGACATGGGAACACAGACTGGCTCCGTGGAAATACCTCTCCTCTCCCTCATTCGTGCAAGGCCCAGTTAAGATCCCAACACTGTCCTTAAGAGAAAGTTAGAAATCGCTCAGGCAGTGAATGAAGTCTTTCCAGAACATTCTTTTGAGTGTGCCTAAACTGTTACTTTTAGGACCTGGATCTCAGCTCTGTGCTGTGGCTCCTCCGCTGAGCCTAGCATGGATGGCCTGTGGAGACTGCCTGTGTCTGGGCCTTCAGGCTAGGAACTGCTCCCTGCTCCCCACTCTCCTTAGACCCCCACTTGGACAGAGCAATCAGAAGAACACCTCAGGGAAAGGAATCTAGGACTCAGACTCAACTTCCTCTGAGGAGGATCAAACACTAAAGACTGTTCCTTTTCAAGTTTTTTTAATCCTGGTCCATAATTTCTACCACATCATTAGTCATTTCCTATTTCACAGGGGCATCAGGCAGTAAATGACAAGATAACCGTGCCACCTGCATGCCGTATTGAAAGCACCACAGCCACATCTGGGTGAGAGGCTAATGTGCTTCTTCTAAAAGGCAAGCCATTTAGAAGTGCGGCACAGTTTTTGATCTCTTGCTAAATACTGTTATCCACATCATCTCCCCATCTGGGCCTGGAAGTCATCATGTGACCTCCAGTACTTTGAAAAGAAAGTGGGCGGGCTGCAGTGCACCCAGGCGGGGTGCGCTCCCAACACTCCCCACAGAGGAGGCGTCTCTGTCTCTCCCAGGGGAAACTACAGGAGCTGAAGTTTAAACAAGGAAAATCACAAGAATGGTGTCCAGCAAAACACCTTTTATAAAGTAGACAGATGAAATGTAATTTACAAAGAACTGAGAGCTGCTAGTGAGAATGAGTCCGGGGACATCCCACAGCTCGCTGTGGTCCATAGAAGCCACATGGCAAAGGGGCTTTCAGCAGCCTGGCTCCCTATGTCAGACAGTCTTCCTGATAAAACCCCGGAGGAACTCAGCAAGTGGCAGACAGCTTCCAGGGGGAGCCCTGCCTCCGACACAAACCCAGCTGTGCACAGATGCCAGCTTTAGTTCTGGGCACCACCGAGGCCTAATAATAAAAAAGATATATAGCTGCTTTGATGACCACGCCATGGCTGGGGGGGGGACTCTGCCACCAAGCCCTCCTGAGTGTGTCACCAGTCCCTGAAAGTTCTGGGCTGCATTTTCTCCTTCCTATACCAAGGACTTTCAGGAAATATTTTAATTTTTAAAAGGCTAAACCCTGATGCCTATCCCTTAAATAGAATTTCCATCTGGATGACCCCAAGCACTTTGTCAACAGCTGGGTAACCACATCCCCACCTAGAGAAAGCAGAAGTCCCCAAACTTCTTACATCACTCCAATCACTCAGGAAGGAATGCAAACTGAAGGTGGCAAGTTATCCAGAGGCCAAAAAATGCGATTCCACAGGGGGCAGGATCAGGTACTGTAGGAACAGGAGTAGACAAACTGGAGAAACTCCACCCTTGTTCTTTTCTCCTGTGGCTCACACTGGTCTCTGCTGTCAACTGCCAGTCTCACGGTGCACAGAGCAGCAGACGCCCACCCTCTGCGTCCTGAGGAGCCTGCTACTCACATCTAGCCTCTCTGGATCTCTCAGATGCTTCTTTGGAATGATTAAACATTCGCATCATGATCACGAATTGGACTTTTTCTTTTTTACTACATATACACAAACATGTACATAAACATACAAACACTACCCCAGCCTCTGGATTTATTTTGAATCCTCCAATTCTACTCTGATTTCCCCTCTGATCTTGTGTGGCAGTCCACACTCCAGCTACTGACCATTTGCCGAGGCATCAGGGAAGAGTAACTGCCACTTCTTACATCTGACAGTCACAGTGCATGTCCCTCATCTTAGTGTGTCATCCTGAGTCTGGTATTTGCACAAGGCTAGTGAAAGATTAGAACAACAGCACTTGTGCTCACAAAGCACTTCAATTGCAGAAAGGAAATTAAGGGCCCATCCTGACAACTTACCTCATTAAATTCTCATCAGCCCTACAATTTCCCTGTTCATACCCACCCCACCCAGCAAATCAGGTTATCGATGGTAACACTCCTGTCTGCCTGTTTAAAAGGAAACCCACCTCCTCACCACACCGTCTGTGGAGCAGAGGGGTCTAACTCTCCAGGAGAGCTGAATCCTAATGAGCTCAGTGCAGGAAGGAGCTGTCTGAAAGGTCCTAATGTGCTGGTGTTCAGTCCCCAGGCCTCTAAACAGCCAGGCCAGGGTCACTAAGGTCTTTTGCTGCCCTATTTCCAAACCTCCCTCAGGGTCTCCACTCTCACTGCAAGTGCTGCAGTAGCTCAAACCACGGTGGATTTTTATCTGCCTGGCAGCCTCATGCTCCCAGAGGTTCTAAACCGATCAGGTGGCCTCGAAAATGCCACCCCTTTTTAAAGAGGCTGAGCCAAGCTCTGTACAATTGAGACAGAAAACAATCCCTTATCATGTCGGAAGTAATACTTGTGGTTATCTAAAGCAACGATAATCGTATCATACACTTTATCTGTGAGTGGCTTTTTCCTTCCAGGGGTAGGAATAGAAACTTCTCCTTCATAATGAGCACTATTCAAACTCCAACGGGCAGACCTCTGGCTTTGGCAGCATGCCATTCCCTAACATGAGCATGTGACCACCTCCAAAAATACAGCATGGCAGAAAACAGGTGCAAGTATTTTCTGGAAATATTAATTGTAAAGGGCTTGTTTTACAACAGGGACTGTTTGTGTTAGGGCCTTTGGTCAAGTGTGGTTAACTGGGCTGTGGGTCTGGTGGCTCTCCTAATCCTGCAGAACCTGTGTGAGTCCAGGAGACAGGGCCCAGAGACAGGACGAGCACACTCCTTCCTCAGTGCCACTGCCCTGTCACCTGTCATAGCTCCTCTGACAGACACTGCACTGTCAGGGCACACATGAAACATACTCTGTCAGACTCTCAGCACCAGAGACGCTTTAAAATTGAACTCTCAAACAGCATGAGTTACTGAGAATGATGCAGTCTCCTGTGACTCCTCAGTCAGCAGACACCACAGCATCAGGTGTACAGATCCGTCAGAGGCCCGACAGGTCCAGGGCTCTGATGAAGGAACCATCACTGTCTACAAGAACACATTTCCAGGGGAAAAGGAGAATGAAGTTTCCTTCTGCAAGAAGGAGAAATTTATAATCTTTGCTTGTTAGCCTGGAAATCACAGCACAGTGCCAGGTGCCCTGTTAGCTTGGAAAACACATGCACTGGGCTGCATACACGGAGCCCTGGGGGTGGTGGGGCTCCCCACGCTCCCCACACATGTCCCAGTGGCCCTGCCTTGTCCCTTAGACTTGCCTATCACAGCAAGGTTTGTCCCTGGTCCCAGTCTGATTATATAATATGGAAATACTATTTGCAAAGAATCCAATGAGTAAAATGGGCTACATTTGCTCAAGTAGTTTTATTTCAGTAAATTAATGTCGTTAAAAGTAAAACAAAGCATTTTAATGACTAGGATGGTTGTGGTCATTTTCACATCTCTGGCACTGGACTAGTGTCTCTGCTCTTCTGTAATGTAAAGATGCTATGTGTAAGAAACAATCCAAACTACCAGCTCTGCTTCAGAAGAAAACTGTGAGGATTAAACTTGTACAAACATGAGTTAGGCTAAACACATATAGACTGTGGTGAAACCTAGGAAGTATTGGGGGTTATTTTTGCTATAGGTACTTTTCTATTAGATTTCTACTCAATGGAAAATGCATTTCTCTTATTTTGGTGTTAATTATTAAATTACGAGCAAGTTTAGAGACCAAGCCACTAAAACATAAAAAGTAGTTACTAAAAGGTAATCATAATCAGCTGTTGTCAGCCTGCACTGAGCAGACCAGCAGAAATTTAAAATACATTACAGGGTTAGATAAAGAACTCCTTGACAACAAAGACGGTCAAGTACTAAACTCCACAACAACTGTCCTAAATGTCTACTCCCAAGAAGCTGTAAGATTGGGCAGCTTCAGACAATTTAAATTTCCATCAGAAGTACATTAGGCTGCTTACTGAAGCCCCTTCCAACAACACGGCCTTCGGTCAACACATACAGCTGCACATGGGTGTCTGTGAGCGCGCTCAGAGTCACACGCTGACCCTGGGGAAGTCCCACAGTCACACACAAAACGTACCCACTTTTCCCCATTTGACAAAATGGCTGCAGTAACCACTCTAAGATACTCCGTAAAAAGTGAAACAGACCAGCTGAAGACAGGAGAAGACAGATTAATACCCATAATATCTTGGATATACAGAGAAACTAAAGGAAAAGGCTCTTGAAAATAAAACTATGTGTTCCTAAATCCTCCTTCTCTGCTTGGAGCCACTTCTTAAGAAAGAAGTTGCTTCCTTCCCTAACCATATGAAACGATCTCTCAAGTTATTTATAGTGTCCATGGCCCGGAGGCATCACTCGGTTCCCCACCACAAGCCCAACCATGTGTTACTATATTAAAAAATGTGAAAAAGTAATTATGGGGTAAGGGAGCCAGTGTCTGCAAACACAACCTGCCAAAGAGGAAGTGACAGGAAACTTATGCTCCTTATTGCTGCTCAAGCACTGCCCAGACTCCAGGCTCAGAAGTGAGGAATCTGTTCCAAGAAATAAGAGAGGAGCCTGCCCTGGTGAATCAGAAATATCCCCACTTCTGAAGATGCAGTAAACCAGTTCCTTTCCCAGGTCTCCTCAGTTGGTCACACTTTCCAGTCACGTGGAGAGACCACTCACAGCACCCTCCCTGCACAGCCCAGCCAGAGGCCGCCAGGGCTCCCACCGCAGTGCCCAGACTGGGACACGTAAGGTTCTGGACACAGCTCCCAAGACCCCAACCTGCCACTCTCTGATGCTGATACCTGCCTCCTCATCTGAAATCCTCTTCCCACCTCCACCCCCTCTCCATTGCCCCTCAGTAGAATGCGGTGGTCCATTCATTACTGATCTCTGGAGCAGCAGCCACATATTCACAGACCTCTCAGCTCTCCCTGGAACAATGGACTGTACCACCACTGGGACACAACTGCTTTCTACCCCTGAAGGCAAAGAGAAAAAGGAGGGCAAACATCAGCCCCCAAGAAAACAAATTTGTCAGGGAGACAAGTCTACATTTCTGTAGAAATGCCAGAGTTCCCAACAGGCCTCAGCTTAGGGAACATTTATTGAAAGAAATATTTCCTTCTCAGAGCCTCCCTCTGCCTCTCTGGTCTAAGCCACAAAAGAATCTGTCTTCTGATATCTCAGGAAAGACTGGCAAGCACCAACTCTCACAAGAGAATCCTAGAAGTCTGGAAAATTTCTACTATCTCAGGAAGACTTCACTTGGAAGTAAATAATCCTTGCCATCTTTGAATTCAACTTGATTACCTAAATGTATCATCACAACATGAACTTCTAAAGTAGCAAAAGTCTACCCATACTAAAATTGTCTTCTAAAAATTGATTTACAGAAGTTTCTTTCAAATAAATTTTTAAAGAAAAGACGGTCAGAGAGAGAATGCAGAAGCTAATGGAAGTCAGAAAAACGCTCTCTTCAATATAACAAAATTAGTCAAATTAGCCCGCTTCCCTGATGGATAACATTCTATAGGCACAAGACGTAATTTTGCATTTTATACACACCAGGCTTGAGTTCCTAGTTTAGAATATGAGTAAACCTTAATTTCTAAAATTTCCTAAAAATCTTCTCCTTCAGCTCAGGGTAACGGCATATAAATAGAATTTAAGCAGATACCAACTGATGCAACAGGAAAGATTTTAAAAATCAGAGAAAATATTCTTATAAGAAAAATCCATGGCAAATCCACATCCAGACGCTGGTTTGCAGCTTTCTGAGATGGCCTGTTAACCTCCTGGAGACCTGTGGACCAGCTGTACCACCCTGCCCCAGTTGTCCCCTTTCATCTCCACCTCGCAGGCCCCGTCTCTCTGCCCAGCAGCGTCCACAGTGCCACCTGCTGGTGACAGGAAGTATTTTCACGGCTCCCAGGTCTCCTTTCTGAGACCAGTTCAATTATTATAAAATCTATCAATGACTGGCTCGGTGCCGGTAGCCCAGTGGTTATGGCGCCAGTCACATACACTGAGGGTGGTGGGTTCGAACCCAGCCCGGACCAGCTAAACAACAATGACAACTGCAACAAAAAATAGCTGGGCGTTGTGGCAGGCCCCTGTAGTCCCAGCTACTTGGGAGGTTGAGGCAAGAGAATCACTTAACCCAAGAGTTGGAGGTTGCTGTGAGCTGTGACGCCACAGCACTCTACCCAGGGCAATATAATGAGACTCTGTCTCAAAAAAAAAAAAAAAAAAACTCTATCAATGACTGCTAGAAAATCCACAGAAACACACCCTTTAAACCTGGCAGAAGAATCCAGGAGAAGAGCAAGACACCAGTCATGGAGAGTTTTAACACCACCCAACATACTCTTCCTAGACAAAGGTCTGGCTATTTTAAAGACAACATGAACCAAGTCAAGCAGACCTAATGCTTGCAATTTGCTTCATGCAGGTTGGCAAGAGGACTGAATGTGAGAATACAAAGAAAAAAAAGAAAGAAAAGATTAACAAGGCTAAATGCCTCAAAACACTTCCCAAATACTGCAAACTAATATAACCTTTTTGGAAGGAAGTATGGAGAATTCTCAAAGAACTGAAATTATACCTCCCATTTGACCCCACAATCCTACTACTAGGCATCTACCCAGAAGAAAACAAATCATTTTATCATAAGGACAGTTGCACTAATCCAGTAGTTCTCAACCTTCCTAATGCTGCAACCCTTTAATACAGTTCCTGTGGTTTGTGATCTACAGGTTGAGAACCACTGCACTAGACTGTTTACCACAGCTCAATTTACAATTACCAAAATGTGGAAACAGCCTAAATGCCCACCAACCCAGGAATGGATTAACAAGCTGTGGTATATGTACACCATGGAATACTATTCAGCCACTAAAAAGATGGAGACTTTACATCTTTTGTATTAACCTGGATGGAGTTGGAACACATTCCTCTTAGTAAAGTATCATAAGAACAGAGAAGCCAGAATACAATGTACTCAATTCTAATATGAAGGCAGTAGATGGTCTAATACACATCCACACAAGAGAAAACTCAAATCGTTCAAGGTGGGGAGCAGGGGAATGAGGGAACAAGGAGTGGGGAGGAGAGGGATGAGGGTGCGCCCACTTAATGGGCACAATGTTAGGGTATATGCACACCTCTGGGGCAGGACACAATTAGTTATAAGAGGGACTCTACCTGACAAATGCAAAAATTGTAACCTAATTCTTTGCACCCTCAATTAACCTGAAACAATAACATTAAAAAAAAAAAAAAAAACTTCCCAAATGATTTCTTTTCTCATACTCATCAATCCTGGACTTCCACTTTTCTCCTTTCTTAGACAGATATCTTCAGCTTTCAAAAGATATGAAAATTGCCATTGAAATCCATTAAATAGGAAGAAAGCTTTAACTCCATCTCTTTAATTCATAGCAGTTCCTTTTCTACCGAAAGTTATGATCTCCCTCCTACAAGCTGGAGTGTGTAGGCCAGTCCTGTAATTGACAGGCACCGGCATCCACGGCATCCACGCACCCCTCCTCCCATACTTAACCTTTCAGACGGTTCAACTATTTTCCATGTGTCAACAATCTACCATTTGCATCTCAGGCTTTAGCAGGCAAAAGATAAGAGCGGATAACCTTTAGAACCCCCAGCTAATGAATATGAATGAGGTCATTCCTGCAAGCTTCACTGGAGGACAAAGTAACACACCAGGAAACATTTGTGCCTCAAGGCTCCTGACAAGCATTAGCTAATCCAGTTTCCTAAAAATCCCCTGGAGTCTAGCCTGGCAAAGGGTCATTAGCCCTCTTTAGCAGGTAGGCAAACTAAGATACACAGAGGTTAGCCGTTCAACATCAAATCTATGTCACTGATATTCTGAAGTGACATGGGTGCCCAGGTCAGGAGGCACAGAGACTCTGCAGAAGATGACAGATGGCTTTAGAAATGGAGTTTCTCTACCTAAATATTTGCAAGATCTATACTATAACTGATCAATAATTTAAAGAAAAAAATTCCAGGTTGGGGCAGCACCTGTGGCTCAAAGGAGTTGGGTGCCAGCCCCATATACAAACCCAGACCGGGCTCGGCACCTGCGGCTCAAGCGGCTAAGGCGCCAGCCACAGACACCTGAGCTGGCAGGTTCGAATCCAGCCTGGGCCACCAAACAACAATGACGGCTGCAGCCAAAAAATAGCCAGGCACTGTGGCGGGCTCCTGTAGTCCCAGCTACTTGGGAGGTGGAGGCAGGAGAATAGCTTGAGCCCAGGAGTTGGAAGTTGCTGTGAGGTCTGATGCCACAGCACTCTACCAGGGTGACAGCTTGAGGCTCTGTCTCAAAAAAAAAAAAACAAAAAAAAAAAAAACAGACCGGCCAAAAACTGCAAAAACTGGAAAAAGAAAAAAAAAAAAAATCTAGGTTGCTGGTTTAGCATTTATTTGGGGTGTTAGTTGTGTTTTTCTCCTCAGTCCCTCCCAAATAAAGCCTAAGCAAGGAACTGCAGATAGAAGACAAAGTCCACAAACATTCCCCTTTAGCTCCACTGGCACATTCTCTCATTTTAATTGTATTTGCATTTGTGTTCTCCTTTTTAAAAGTATACACTGGATCCTGACATTTTCCTGTCCTCTCCCAAATTCAGGAACTGTCACTTTTTTTTAAGTCTATAAACTTCAAAATCTTTTCTGTCAAGTGGGCAAAGTTCCAACCAGCCCTCCACCACTGTAATTACAGTGATTTTTCCATCTGACTATAACGGACATGGAAAGGAATTATAAGAGCTCTATAAAAATATTTTTGATAGATTAGTTACCTGAGTGGATATATTTTTATACTCACCCCAAGCATTTCCATGTATATCCTTACAATATCCAGATTATTCTAGGAACTGTGAATCAAGATAACATGGTGGTTACCATTAAAAGGGACAGCTGAGGTTAGGATCCTCCTTTAAAACATATAATAGCCTAGAGAGAAAAAAAAAAAGAAAACAAAGAAGTCTTTTATTTCTTTTCATGTTGAGATAATGAAACAAGCTAAAGCCATGGTAAAGCCAAAGTGAAAATACTCGACTTGGAGGGGATGGCCTAGGGAATGCAATTATAAACCATTATTCTATGTCACTACTGCTTTCAGAAAACGCTCAGAGCTCCAGCATTTGTTCCCTTGATACAGGACACTCCTCAGCTGCAGAGGAACTTAGTAACAGTACACTTAGCACTCAGCAGTTATTTGACCTATTATACTAATGTGTTTGGGAAGGAGGTTAATTAACAGTGGATGGCTATACCCTTAAGCTTAATTTTTCCAACAGCCCTGCTCATAAAAGGAAAAATTGAGTATGTATTGAAGGAAGCAAGCAATTAAGTTGCACAAATAGTGAGCTCACTGAACTGCAGCTGACTTCTATCATGTCAAAGAGCAGCTAAACACAGAAGCAATAAAGAGACTGTTGGCACGACCACCACTGAGCACCCGGCAATAAAGATGAACAACTTCCTACTTGAAGATTACTGATTAAAGCTGTTTAGAAACCAAATGTTACACATAGGCATAAATGGAGCAAAATATTTTAATGCGTGTTTGGCAGGTTCAGAAACACTTTATAGTCAATTTTAAATGAAGGTTTATACAACAACAGTAAACTCCATTTAGAACAGCCTATCCACTTGCTGCTGGGGGAGCCTGAACCATTGTGGAGTGAAAGCCCCTTGCCTAACCCTGGGGAGGGAGGGGCCTGGAGAGTGGAATTCCACAGGACTGGGTCCTCTGAAACTAAACCCAAGAGCAGAGCCAGAAAAGCCCATTCAGATGGCTGTGACCCTTGAAGGCAAGTAAACAGACTCCCTAGAGCCACACCAGGGAATTTCTCCCTCTGCTCCCCTTCCCACCTTTCAAAGCTCCCAAAGGTCAAGTTTTAGTCTAAGCAGCCCTTCAAGAAAGTATACACACAGCTGGGTGTTCAATCCAGGCTGGCATCAGAACCAGCTCCCAGGACGATCAGTGTTGGACGATGTGGGACGGGCACGATGTGACAAGGAAAATACGTGTGACGGAAGATGCAGCTCCCACCTCACAGGGGTCTGTGGAGGTGTCTGGGCCCCCACAGACCCCAGCACTGACTGCCACCTTTGGAAGGGATAATGGGGATAGTTTTAAAAAGACAAACAAGAGGAGGATTTTGGCGCTCAAAGTTGCTTATAACCTAACATCCAAAAAATAAGTAAGTCGGCTTCTGCACTGCTGCCCTCGAACCCATTATTGTGGAGGACCAAAACCAGCACACGGAAACAGACCAGTACACCCTGCCACTGCTGGTCCCCTCCTGCTCTCTCCAACCTAGGAAAGGGCTCTGGAACGGGAGGGGCTAAACATGTGCTCTTCTTCTGACCATCCCCCTTCCCCCACTTGGGCTTCTCAAGATCAGATCAGGGCCCTACCCTGGGGCAGGACTGAGCTGTGTCTCCTCCCTCTTTGGCTGGTCTCTTCAGTGAGCTGCTCCGTCTCACTGCTCAGCACCCTTCAATGTGCTGGGGACTCTATAGCTGCTTAATATATGCTTTTTGGCTACAGTCAATGGGAAAAGCTTGCCCTATTTATGTCCCCTTTGAAGACTTATTTTTCTCTTAACTGCTGCAATAATCAAAGGAAATGAAACTAGAGAAGCCACAACTTGGGGAAAAAAACTTAAAAAATGAGTACAGTGTACTCCATTTTCTTGGGCGGAAAATGGGATCCAAAATGGCCTGCATAAATGGTTAGTGCTCATATAAAGCACACGGCCCTCGTGTTTGCACCGTAGCTAGACCAGTCCACCAGGGCACCCTGTTTTCCAGAGACTCAGAGCTGAATTGGCTGCTTGGGATTTGCATTTGATTTGGGGAATTCTAACTACAAACTAAATTCATACAGCAAACATCAGAAAGGCTGTCTCAGGTGAAAAGTAGATATTTGGAATTTTGGTGACATTTCTCACCATTTTTCAAGTGGGCTTCCCATATGTGGTGTGCAAATCTAGCAAAGAAATGGTAGCCAAAAGTCAGAATATTCACATGGACTACAATTCATATGCAGGAGGCCATCACAGTAGCACAGTCCTCTTTCCTCCATGTTTCTCCACCTTGAAGCCTTGCGGGGACTGTGAACACCAGGCTCCCCGTGAGACGTTCTGACACCTGAGCTCAAACTAAGGAGACACAGTGACTAGTCCAGCACGGGAAGGGGGTGGAGGAAGGAAGAAACAACAGTCAGACCTGGGAGCTGACTGCTCTCTGGACACCCCTCCAGCCTCAGATTCACTGTCCAAACTCTGAAGTTCCCAGTGCTGAGAGAAAAAGAAAAATGTCCAGGAAAACCCACGATTTCCTTCCTCACGGAGGAAGACGCCCATGCACAGCCATGGCTTCCTCCAGGGCTGGTGTCCGTTTCCACCCACTGCAAAAGGGTCTGGCAGCTTCTCACCATAGAAGATTCATGGTCCAAGACTCCGTTCTGGCTCCCATTCCACCTTCATAAAGGCCGGCTCTAACTCTGAGAATCCTGTAAGCACTAGTAAGGAGCTCACACTGCCTCATCCTACAGAGTGTGGTCAGAGGAAGGGGAGTTTAGAGCAGAGTCTACCTGGAGTCAGGCTCCAGGCAGTCCTCACAGACACTATGAGGTTCTGGGGAAAGAGACGCACATTCAGAAGGGGCAGAGAGCAGATGCACCTCTTCTCCACCTCTTTCGAGGAGTCAGAAAGTGTCAGGGCCCTAAATGTAAAGCAAAACAGAGTATAGCTCTAATAATAGAATCCAGAAAGAAGGTCTGTAACAAGCTAGTTCTCAAAAAAAAGAACTGGTGTGTATAACCGATGTCAACTTGAACACTCATTTTCTTCTTTGAAACTTTCTCAAAGTTCCTTATCTCAGTCTATGGTTTCTCTCTTTACCAACCACCTTAACAGCCACCTGTGAATCACCTGTCACCCTCCTGTGACACACACCCCCATGCCTCCCACTCCTCCTTGTATGATCACAGCCTACATCACATCCCCATCTCTGCATTACTGTCATAATAATGTGGGTCTGCCAGTGGGTCGCGGTCACCATTGGCTTCTTTTCTGCCCCAAGTCACCTTTATCACCCCTAACAGACACTTTTCTAGAACAGTTATAACCATGGCATACCATCTCAGTCCAAAAGCTTTTACGAGCTTTCCATTTTCTTTTAGAATGAAGTCCAAATTTCTTAGCATAATCCAAGGTCCCTCATAACCTGAAATTATTCTGTACTTTGAAACTCACCTGCCATTTTGTCCTCACACAGCTAATGCTCTAAACAGACCTTTTTCCTTTCCTTCATTATATTATGAGTGTTCACACTTCTAGAACTTTGCACTTTTCCTCCAGCTTCAGTTATTTAAAACCTTGCTTCTCCTTTAAAGATTAATTTAAGTGTCACCATCTGCAGGAAGCCGTACTGAATTCCAAGGTAAAGTAAACTGCTCCCTCCCACCTCGATTACAGCATATGCCTCCATCTGACTTGTGTTCATCGTTGCAGATTTCCCATCCCCACAGCAAGACAGTAGCTAACCCTTCCAAAAATGGTCCTGGGTGCCTAGCATAGTGCCTTGAACAGGATAGGCATTTCATAAATGTTTGTCATATTCAATTGATCAAATACAGAAATTATGAATTTCCACTAAAAGCTGACCATGGATGAACCAAGCTGAGAATCATAATCAAGGAAGACAAAGGGAAGGAAGGGACCAGCGTAAAAGCTGCCTGGACTGAGTGCGGATGAATCTCTCATCACAGAACAGAGGCAGCCTAATCTATTACTTTTCAACATGTTTTTATTGGCATATCTTTGTGGGGGTTCAGCTGTTACTGAGAATTGCCACCCCAATCAAATGGGGAAATCATCTCTTTTTCAGCAATAGGGAGTTAAATGCTATATCTAAAGGACTCTGTCAGGTATTAACAGATAAGCATCACAATAAAATATATATAAATATTATATATCATAATTACATAAATATAATTACTACATATTGGAGATACCACTTAAACACATCTACACACAGAGATTTAATGATGTCTCAAAAAAACAGGTATTTAGTTCACCTTTTTTGCCATAATTCCAAAGGGGGGCAAATGCCGAAAACTAAAACCATCTCCTTAACCTTATTGGCATCAAATTCTCTGTTATTCCATAATCTGAAACAAAGTCACTGCAGTCTTCCCAGTTCCCACCTGAAATAAAAAATCAACTTCTTTGTAAAAGAAAACTATAATTTCCCGACATCTCCTCAAACTAGTCCTGCCTCTCCTCTAAAACTTCTCTGAGTCAACTCTTCCTAAGGAGAACCCCATTAAGAAATGAATCTGTTAATTGCACCACATAAGCTAAGCAGTTAGCCATGACCTCATCGCCCTGGATGTAATAAAAGGGCAGAGACACTTGGGCATTTCACATCGTAATCCCTGCACTGTTCTGGTTTAGTATAAAGCAGGCCCATGTGCAGGAAGACTTTTTTTAAATGCTTTTATCTTCTTTCTACATGTTAGCAGATCTCTGGGTCTCATTTCTTTGTAGATGGAAGCCTGTACTGTGCCAAAGGGAGGCAGGCAGGCCAGTGAAGTTACTTCAGAAAGAAAGAAACCCAGCCATGAAAAGGACACGTGGACTCAAGATGAGCAAGGAACAGAATGACCTCAAACTACACAATTACGGCCCCAAGCTCAAGCCACAAACAAGCAAAAAAAACACACCAACAAACCTGAAGCCCACAGTCAACTAAAGAAACAAAAGGAAGTTGGTAGAATTGGACTTGAAAAGAAATAGAGATTAAAACACAGTGCTGCACCTCTGTGTCTTCTGAGCCCCCGTTTACCAAGAAGTCCACCGTGAAGTCCTCTGTGATCATTCCCGGCAACATTCTTGTTTTCCTAGAAGCAGCATTATTCAGCCCCAGCTCCACGTGGAGACTCTGTAGGTTACTGGTCAGCATATGGAGGTGGTCAGCATAAGGAACCAGGCTTACTGTGCTCATCCCTACACGTGGTACATATCTGATCTGTGAAAATGAGGTCAACTTAACGAGGTGGTCAGTGCCAGGAGGCAGTCAACTATGGAGTTTCCATTGTATTTCAACAAGAACAGTTAGTCTGGTCTGTCAAAGTCACAAAATGCATTTCATGTATAGGAGGACAGAAATTGCCTCCAACATGTCAGAGAGATACAAAGACGCAGCCACTGGCAGGATCACAGTACTGGCTAACTCCCCAGGCTCAGACACTGAAAGGGAGTGAATACTCTTCCTCTGCACCAACTCCTGGCCACAAAGTTCCTTTCATTTCAAGCGTTTTTAGATGATGCTATTGCTTGAAAATAGCCTGTGATCACGCTCTTTTGCTGCTTCTCCCTGTCAGCCCCAACCAATGTTCCCTTTTGTCCTGAGCGTCCCAGTAAGAACTCCACCTTCAGATTGGCCTCACAGGAAAAAGCAGCAAAATTGAAAATTTTTCTGAGGCATATAATCCCCGGGTTGTAAAGTTACCCATAATACGCTCCACAGAGCCCTCTGTAAAAAGGGAATAGCCACTTCCACTCAAGAGCTGAGCATCGAGATCTATGAAGCAGGGCTTTACAGGTGAAATGGACTCCGCAGACACCGTGCTAAAGATGGGGCTTATAGCTCATGAGCACTGCTCAGAAAGTGGAACAGACCATCCGGAGAGACCCAGTCCCAGGAAAGATTCTGCCTCATCATCAAGATTAAATCCCTTTCTGTAACTATCAACACAAAACTACAGTTGTGATTAATGTAGTCTTTAAGCTGCTAAAATTAAGAAATGTGCTTGACTGTGGCATACGTTATCAGCGATGGTGTTTCTGTGGGAAAGGAGGAGGAAGGAGGAAGAAAAAGCCTACTGTAAAAACGTTTTGTCCATGAATCTTGGAAGAGTTCATTTCTAGGAGCAGTGTGACACTTTCAAAAGATAAATAGCATTGTCCCAATAAATTACACAGAATTTAAGGGAGACGATACCCCTAAACCCCACGCAGTTGGTAGAGTTGTGATTTACATCATTTAACAAAAGCATTGAACCAAGTGCAACATAAACACACAAAACCTTCCTTTCTTCCATGTGTTCAACTCCAAAAGGCAGCAAAAGGTAAGGAGGAAAAAAGTTTCAACTTCACAAAGTCTCCTTACTGAAAAGAAAAAAAAAAACAAACTCTTTACAAACTAGGAATGAGGGGACACACATGCATTTGTACAATTTCCAAGACTTTTCTGGATTCCCTAAATAGAAAACAGTATGTTCAGAATACTTAAAGCACAAAAAAACTTTGAACTTAATTTTACTACAACATTGGCTGGGATTTCTAAATAAGTAGAGGGATGCTAAAGTGAAAAGAAAAACAGTTTAAATGTTCAAGACTATGATAATAATCTATCAATTCACTTTAACACTATTCTGAGAATTTTTTTATCACAAGCACATTTTTAAAAAACTATGTGCAAATAAGGATTGAGGGACTGAGATACGTAATTCATATTGCTCTGTTTTCACTATTTACAAAGTAAACTTGAGCAGCCTTCTTTTATCTTTGCTATGTTTGCTGACCTGTTGGTGTTCAGATGGAGTTTTGATATTTGCATCTTTAGCTGGCCATGCAAAGGCAGCTGGTCCAGAGGGGCCAGAATCAGGGAAAGAGGAGTTGCAGGGCTTATCAAGTCACCCGAAAGGCCTTGTTGTGCTCATCCTTTGTAAACAATAAGACATGTCACCATCCCTGGTTGCTGTCACTGCTGACAGTTCTCTAAAGACCAGTGAGTGCTGAACTCTTTAAAGCTGGATTGTGCCCAGTAGGAGAAATGATAGTGTGAGATGAGGAGGACTTCATGGATATCTGAGTACCTTGGGAAAAGAGAGGAATTGGGGCTTTTCACTCAGCAACCTAATGAAAACTAGACAAATAGTCGTGCATTTAATATATAGTTTTCACCAATCCATGCTTCTTTTGTTAGGAACAATTCTAGCCTGTATACAAAAAGAGACAGATATAAAGAAATAATTTCTCATTGACAAGGGAGCTTCAAGTAAAGAAATGCTCGTGAAAGGACAAAGACTGAGTTCATATTGGTAAACTTCCATCGTGCAACCATTTAATTGTTTCAACTTCACAGACCCCAAAACTTTATGTGCTTGAACAAGTAATCAAATGCCAAGGATAGAACTAAATAACCCATCTGGGATAACCAAGACTTTCTACAAAACACAAAGAATAAAACACATTCTTTAAGGAATATGGATGAGAAATTGTGGCAAAGAGAAGACTTGAAAATAAGTTTCCAAACCAGTTACCTAGTGCTTAAAGAAGAAATAAACTTTTTATGCCATATTTTCACAAGGATCCACTTGTGTAAGTTAACTGGATCAAGAAAAATCCTAATCCATGTGATTTTTCATTATTTCTAACCTTAAACTTTTAAAATATATAAAACGAATATCAAATTCTTTTCATGGAAACTGATAACAGGTGTTGAATGAGAATAAATATCACATTATATGTAGTGTCAGACTCACAACAGCAACTGGTAATGTGTTATATTCAAGACTAATTTTGCTAAGACATTTAAAGTATGGATTTGGGGGTTAATAACATTTCAAAGGAAAGTAAATGCTTTCTCCAGTGTTTCAATTTTCTTCTTCCCAGGAAGATTTCCTAAAAACATTTTCTCCATTAAATGGTCTAAAACACTTGAGAAGACAAAATGCCTTAGGCCTACTTATAAAACATTAGGCTCCAAAACTTTGAAAAGGATAATCCTTCCAATATCAAATCCATCCTTGAAATAAGTACCATCTCTAAAACAAGGACAGAAAATAACATTCCATCAGTCTAACAGTATGATATTTAACCTGGATTTTTGCTTGTTTCTATACCATAAATAAACACTGTTTAATGGTAGAGAATCATAAATTATTCTTTCCAAGTTTGTTTTTTTATCTTCTTCAATCTCCTTACTTGAAACAACCAGACTATTGTCTTACACAGCTACAGAGCCTAGAAGACTGTCTGAACTACAGGATGCAAAGAACACTTAAAGAAAAAATTTCTAGAAACTGAATCAAAAGTCACCCCCATTTTTCTAATTTTCCTATACACAGAAAAGCCAAAGATCCATTGGCATGGCCCAGGCAGCTGTTGTCAAGCAGCTTTCCAAAGAGCAAATGGTAAAAATAAAATAAAATGAGAAAGATTTGCCTGTCATGGGAGTTGGTCAATAAAATGCAACAGTGTTTATTACAACATTTAAAGTCTGTGATTAAGAACACCAAAAGGCCTAAACTAGAAAGGTTTTCAGCCTGTAATTTCCCTGCAGTCCTGGCCTGTACTTCCTTACGAGTTAGCTCAGCAGGGCTTTTTTTCCATGTCCATCATCAGCTTGTAATTATTGCCATTCTCAAAGCTATGCCAGATGGGTCTTTAGAAGCAGGCATGCAGCTTGTTTATGAGAGAAAGAGCTGTAATATTACTCTACACAGAGACCTATCTGGTCCAACTCAAAGAGCCCTGATCCTCCCCCCTTCCCTCCCCAGCCCTCCCCTTCTCTGCCTCTATCCTCCGCCACCACCTTTCTCACTGCCTTCTGTAGATGCCACTCTCAGTTTCAGCAACCCACCCCAACAGAATGACTTGGTGACCGGCTGGGACCACAGGAGCCAAGAGATAGCTGTATCTTAAAGCATATGCCCTATTTGTCACCTTTCACCATCACATATGGAAATGAGGCCAACACCCACGGGAAAAACAAACTGTTAACTATTTCCCCTACACATTCTTATGCAGAGGCTTATTTAAAACTAGAGCTGCAGCGTCCATCTTTCAGAGTACAAATCTGCAGAGATACCACAACTATGCCTTCCACTTTGCTTTTCTGGCAGTTCTTCATTGGCTAGAAGAAAAGATTCCCAGCAAGATTCTCAAGGACAAACCTTCACTCCCTTTGCCTGGTAGGAAGAATAAACATTTGTAAGAAGGTTGAGGTCAAGGAGCTGTGCAAAGCAACACAGGGGAAGGCAAGAGCACCTAACCCAGGGTTCATCTGGTGATAGGCATGGGGTGTTAGGTATCCCAGAGGGCCAAGCGGAGCTTCAATCAGCGGTTAATGAGGCACGACCTGCAACAGATAGCCACTTTTAACTTACAAAAGCTTTTAGATGTCTCTGTTTACTTTGATCCATTTCAGTTAATTTGAGCCTGGTTAGGGCATTTTCCTTCTTTTTTTTTTGCTAGATAAACCCCCTTCTCCCATCCCACCTCCTAAACAATAGTATCATTTACCAACTTTATATTTAACAAGTTTTCAGATCTTCTATCAAGGTCGGGAACAATTATATAAAAACAAGGAGAGGACAGGACGGGACAAAGAGCACAACTCTGGGACGGGAATCTCAAAATCCCACCAGCGTTAAGAGAAATGAAACGGTGGCAGGACAAGAAAGGCTGTGCTTTCAGGGGAGATTTGGAGTTGTTTCTCATCAGGCGACGTACTAGTCCTTTTACCCCTTGTTATTTTACTCATGTGACGACCAGAGAGTCTTCTTTGTTAAAATATTTCAAAGTGGATAAAACTAACTTACTGGAATGTGAAATAATCCAGAAAGAAACTGTACCGGATGGTCACAGACGGGAGGGCACTTTTCATAAACTGGCGGGAGTTTCCAGGCCCCGGGCTGCGGTGGCAGCTGGGGAGGTGAGAGGGTCCCACACTAATGGATTTGCACGTGGGGGAGCCCGTTAATGGGGACGAGCTGGAGTAATGAGCTTTTAAGTAGGTCGGCTAGGTGCTTGACCCCACTCATCACCCGGGAGCCGGCTTAACAGTCCGGAGCCTCGCCAGCACGCCGCCCACCTCCTCATCCCGTCGCGCCCTCGGCCCCCTTTCCCAGCATGCCACCCGCCTCCCCATCCCGGCATGCTCTGGGGCCCCTTTCCCAGCACACCGCCCTTACCCCATCCCAGCATGCTCTGGGCCCCCCATCCCAGCATGTTCTTTCCCAGCATGCCCCACAGGCTGCTCTCCCGATGCTTATATCCTTTTATCTACACCAGTGTTTTTCAACCTGTTTAATTTCAGGACAGACTTGAACCTACAGTTTAACTTCCACAGCACACAAATTATGTTGATCAAAAAAAAAAAGTAAAAAAAAAAAAAAAATATATATATATATATATATATATATATATACTTACTGTGCTTTGAACTTCTTTGGAAAATAATTTAATTAATGGTTTTTTAAAATCTTTGCAGCACACTGGTTGAAAATCACTGATCTACACTCTTTCCTTGTTTCTCATTCCTGTGCCATGTTCCAAAGCACTTTTCCTTTGTAAAACAAAACAAAACAAAAATATATTTGAGGCATAATTCATTTCACAAGAACACATGGGCGGGTTCGGTTTGACATATATATTCCTCAAAAATACGCTTCTCAAATGGCTCATATTCCTCTTCTCCACTTCCTTCCCCTGTCCTGTCTTCTCTATTTCCAGGAAGTATTATGAAGACATATAAGTTAATAGAAGGAACAGGATGAAATCCGTCTGCACTTTTGCTCTTAAATAAATTGGAACTACTTTAAAGTGTTCTCTTTAAAATCCTGTCTACTGTAGACCCTGGGGAATCATCAGGAACTAAAGTTAGAAAACCTAATTTCTACTTTGGCTTTTTCTTGTTAGAGAAGGGAAAGATTAGGTATCCAACCTGCCAGAAAGGGTTTCAGACACTAAACATGCCTAATCTGCAGTCCTCACACAGGGGTCTTCACAATAATGATTTACATTTATTTTGCTCTTTACCAAGTCTTAAAAATGAAAGTAAGCTTAGTTTATCACTGAAGAATACTGGATTCTTTGGTTAACAGGCATTAACCTTTTAACTTGTTCAGAGAAAACAAGTCCAGACATCTTGAACTATATGAGAATAATAACAGTGATAGTAATATTTATTCAATGGTTATTAAGGGACAACTGTGCTAAATGCTTGAAGATTCTGCATAATTTGTAGAGAGTTTAATGTATAAGCTTACTAAACTTTTCAATTGATGATGATGGCAGTTGCTAAGCTGTAGGCCAAGTTATTCCTTTCATTCAGGGTCTAGGGAGAGATGACACAGGCATGTTGAGTCACTCAAAACAGGCTCAAACCACCCCAAGGAGTTTGCCTGATGAAAGGTTTTCCTTTCCTTCAAAGCCACTTCCTGTGTCACATGACCTGTATCACTCCAAAGATAATAACACCTCATGTTTCTAGAACACTTTTATCCAAAGATCTCAAAGCATTTTAAAATGTTAATTAAGCCTTCACCGTCCTGGAAGATAGCAATGACAATCTTGCTATTTAAATGCTGTATTCCAGAACGTACATTGTTCTAATCACTGAGAAGGAAATGGAGGCCTCTCTGAACAAATACAATATACCAGACACTATCCAAACACTTCTGACACCCCAAATTCTCCTATATCTCCTGGGAAACCACTGCAGCGTCTCAATTCTAAATTTTCCTCTATTGCTACTGATTGTTTCTGCTGAAACAGAAACAAGAACACAAGGGCTTGGCGGGGGAGGCAAAAATAAAAACTTTCTAATAGTCTAATAGTTTTTCTTTGTTTAGGGGTAGAATGTAGGTAGAAGTATATGCAATATATTTCTCTGAATATGTTAGTTCTCTCAACAAATGAATAAGTGTCTTTGCTATATGTTTTTTCATTTATTAAAATGAAAGTAGCTAACCTTCCCCCCAGATGTGACTGTTCAGACTACAGTTTACCTGTTCACCTATTTCACAGGTATCTAGGACTTGCTTTGATACAGAGGGTGGTAAGATTTTAGGCAGTTTGTATGTCCTTTAGTCTAGATAAAGGAAGACCATGTGGCAACCATGGCCCTGAAAGATCTGCCCCGGCCTCCTTTCCACTCATCTTTCTCCACTCTGACAACACTAGATTTTTCTCCAATCCTTTTAATGTGCTAAGTGTCCTTTCTATCCAGGGTCTCTGCACAAGCTTTTCCTTCTGTCTGGGACACGTCATCCACTGTTCTTAACGAAACTCTTCCTCTTAGTTCTCAAACCAAATGTGACTTTTGCAGGGAAAACTTACCCCATCAAAATTAGCTTTCTCTATTATACTTTCTGATGACAAACTGTTCAGGTTTATCATAATTCATGAGATTTTCTTTAACAAATCCCCTTTAGACTATAAGCCCCATGAGAACAAGGCCTGTGTTCCCCACTGTGTAATACATATCTGGGACTTTGGATACCCTCATAGAGTTTATTGAATAAATTAAGGAGTGAATGAATCTTATAATCTGATTTTCAAATAGCACTTTTCTTCTGAAGTGCTATCACAAGGCGAAGAGGAGAAGAGAGAAATAGGTATCAGATGTTCGGTTATAATCATTTAAGGTCTTAGCTTATTTCTACTAATACTGAGAATTAAGCCTCTGAACGTTAAGCCTCTGAACAAAGTGTTTTACCTACACTACCTTATTTACCACTGATAACAACATATCCCCATTTTGCAATGATGAACACTAAGTAGTTTGCCCGGTCTCTGAGATTTCCCTTCGTTTGGCTATCGAGCACTCACTATCTGCCAGGCACTACAGAGGTAAAGAGATGAGCAAGGCTGCACCAGGAGCACGGTGTGTCCAGAAAGCAGCTGGTACTCAGTAAATACTAAAACGGTGTGAACCGTGTTAACAACAACAAGAAGACTGAACCACTATAATTGGTCCCTTCAGAGTTTTAAAGCCCTCCAGGGCGCCGCGATGCGGGTGTTGGTCACGTGACTGGCGGTGGGCGGGGCATGTGGCTTGTCGTTCCTTCCGCAGGAATCACTCTAATACCCTAATAAAAAATACAGCGATGCGCGGCGCCTGTGGTTCAACGGGGTAGGGCGCCAGCCTCCTATGCCGGAGGTGGCGGGTTCAAACCCAGCCCCAGCCAAAAAAAAAAAAAAAAAAAACAGTGATTATGTCCAGAGTTTTCATTAGTAGCGCCACGTGGCAGGCCCGACCGCGCCTCTCTGCAGCCCACAGCCTTCCCGGCGGCCTGGCCGCAGCTGCATCTCCCCAAGCCCAGACGCGGATGGTAAGAGCTGGACTGTCTCTGCAGCCGCGTTTCTCCAGATGAACTGCCTGGGAGATGCAGCTGGGGCCCCAGCTAACCCCATGAGGAGCTTTTAAACCAGGTGACCCTGCAGAAAGATCTTCCTGGAGACAAAGGGGTAACTCTTTTTCCCTGCCTGCCTCCAAGAGGAGGTAACCTGGAGCAAGCCAGCCTCTTCAGCAGAGGGCAGTCCCGGGAGAGGGTCTCAGCTGGGAGCCCTCCAAGGCACCGCGCCTGCCACCTGGGGCGCAAATGCCCCAGGCCTTAAAGAGGGCTCTGGGCGGTATGCCGCATCCCCCACCAGAGCCTGGCGTCCACCTCTCAGGTCTCCATGTAAATGTCCCTTCCTCCAGACAGCCTAGGAGCGATGCTCTAAGTATGTGTTCATTGCTTCCCTGTCACGGCATGCTTCGTTTTATATAATAACCACCTGTCTATTTGTTTGAGTTCCCTAGGAAAGGATAAACTACAAAAAAAAAATAGCATTCTCTCTACCAACATAAAAAAAATTGTGAAGAAACTAAAGAATAAGTGAAAAGTTTTAGATCCCATTTTTATTTTTAAAAAATTATATGCAGACACCAAACGTGTCTTGGAAGGCTATTCACTAAAACATTGTTAATTCTTACCTCTTGGTGGCAGGATTAAGTGTGGTTTTCATTTCTTTCATTCTACCTTTTGGTGTACCCACATCTTTATAAGCGCATATGACTTTTGTAATTCTTTTTAAAGTTATCCAGTAACCATTTTAAAGAAAAAAGATACTTGGCTCTTAACTAGTGTAATGAATATCAAAGTCATGGCATAAAGTTATCATGTTATATTGTCATTCATAATTCATTACATAAGTTATTATTTCATGCCATAACCTGTAGTTTATTATATAGTTCATCAAAAGCAATTTGATATACATGATATTGTTTAATCTTGAAAAAATGTCAACAAGAAAGGCAGATATGATATGCTAATTCCTCCTGGATTGTAAAATGAAGCCCGCCCTCACAAACGGGGTGGATTAACATTTCCCCACAGCCTGGGAAACCAGGGTCTCTCTCCCAGGGGGCTTCTCCTGTTCATTTCCGAGAGGTCTCACCAGGCTTTAGGGAGACGGGAAGCAGCCCTGCATGTGATCCCATCCTGACCTGCGGGTCCTGAGGCTCGCTGGCGATCCTCTGCCCTCACTTCTCTCATCTCCCCATTCCTGTTCATAAAAGCGACTATACTGCCTTTCTCTGGCTTCACTTCCATCATCTGTTTGCACAAGCCTAATCTGCAAGGCCAGCTCTAGTTGAAAGCCTTGTTTTTCACTCACATCTCACATTTCCCTTTCTCTCCTATAATGATAACAATTTAGGTATGTATAGCACTTTCCAGAAGGTTTCCCCACACATCACCTCACCGCATCCTCCCAAAAAGCTTTGAGGTCTGCTCATCAGATAGTGTTACTCCCAGTTTAAAGATAAGGAAACCAAACACAAAGAGGTTACTGACTTGCCAAAAATCACAGTTAGTTACTGATAAAGACAGGACTAGAATCCAGGGCCTCACAGAAGAGCTCAGAACACTCTGTGTGCTTGCTTTGATCCTGCCTTCTAGCATATGACCCACTGATAGGCTCTGCAGAATCAAAAACTGGTTACAAACAAAACTGACGAAATCAAGACGGTGGGTTCTCTTTCTGGGTGTGTTGCATGATCCACACTGTGGCCTGCCAATGCGTCAGTGGACCTGTAAAGGCAGGGCCCAGTTGCAAAGGGACCAGCTGAGAATCTGTAGATGATTCAACATAATCCCATCACCAAAATGAGTTTAATAATTTGGTTGCCTATTCTTTTAAGGCTCTATATACATATGTGCATAAATATATAACTATTCCTCTAACTACACTGTAAGAACATGTTTCTATAATACTTTCTATGTCTTTCTCACAAGTTTTCTTAGGATAGCCCCAAACCATGTCTATCATCCAGTATAATTCTTAATGGCTCTCCCTCTCCCTTTCAAAAATGTCCCAGTATGGAGCATAATTTGCGTGGTCATCCTATACACACCTGAAGGACAAGTGAGTAATTTCAGTAGACACTGTGCAGTATTGATTTTCAAAGTGGTGAGTCCCAAATGCTGTAAGGAGGGTCACTGCTATGGAAATGCACTACTGGAAAAATTCCCGGTGTTAAATGGCCTTCGCAAAAGACACAGCTCCCTTTGTGTCCCATGGGGCTCGAGTTTTACAATGCAGTGAAATTCTGGCTATCTTCAATCCATTTGCTAAATGATTTGTGTTTTTCTGTGCTTCCTTTCTTCATCTGATAATGTATCTTCACCTCACTGTTTCTCAGAAGTGTTCCTTTCATTCTTTAAAATGAGAAGAAACAAATTAGTATTCACATTATTTTGGCTTATAATTATAATGCCTCCTACATTTCCCAAAGAAATCCTCCCGAGGAAAGGGCCTAGAACAATAGCTATTTGCAGAGATTTTCATGGTAATCCAACTCCTGCGTTTTTGAGCTTATGCTCTGTAACATGGGAAGGGGACCTACTCTTGAGTCGCTGAACAACCAGAGAGGATGCTGTGGCTCACACAGTTGATAAACAGGTGAATTCTGTGCTCCGTAAAAGTCCCAGTACCGCCTCAACATAAAGGCCTAGTCCTTTTCTCAGGAAACGGGCAGCTTGTCCTCAGAGGACAGATAGAGATGGCGCATAATCAGATATCAAGAAGACATTCGCAGGGTGTGTGGAGCTAAGGGAGAGTGCTGTGGGCTGGAATAGTCACCAGACAGGTCAGTGTTAATACATGTTTGGCGGGGAAACACCAAAACACCTCAAGAAAAGTATCTGACTCATGTTTCTAAGGCAAAATCCATATTCTGTTGCGAGAGATTCTTTGGTAATTTTTACAAAGTTCTGTCTTCTCCTATCACTGTAACCAAACCATACTGCTGTTCTTTCTGCAGTGTGTGTGTGTGTGTAAAGATAATGTCTAGAAGATGTGAATAAACACGTCCCCAATGAAAATCGCAGTAGAAAACAGAGGTTAAGAGACAGCAGAACTTCAGAGTTACTGAAGCAAGAATTTAGCTATTTGGTGACAATGTATTCCCTTTACAATCCTTAACCGTCTAGTATTTCCTAAGCACCCAGTTCTAGACTGTGCACTATGACAAAGATCTTTGCAGGAACACCTGAGTTGGGAAAAAAACAATAGGGCATCTCTGAACAAGGAGGGAAGGGCTCTAACAGTTAAAGACCCACTGTAGCCAGACGCTGCACCAGCCTCTTTACACATAGAATTTCTTAAACAATCCTCCCAGTTAACGCAGAGAAAATACTATGCAAAGTAGTAAACAGGATTCAAACCAGGATCTCAGAATTTCAAAGCCTCGGTTCTTTCAACATCCCATGTGTTCCTTGCTCTCATTTTAATTGAATGTGCTATTAGCTGGCACAACTGAAGAAATGGATCTGATATCTGGGTGTTTGTTTCCACCAGGATCCTTACAGCAGAAGATGTCCTAACTTCGGTGCAACAAAAACCTGAGCGATAACAGCAAATTTTGCCAGGAACGAGTCACATCCTGGCTGCATTACAGGAGCCCAGGCCTCCAGTGGGGAGCACACCAGCGTTTCACATTCTTTCAATAGCTCCAGGGTACTGGAGAGAAACTCCGGCATAGGAGATTGTCTTTAAAATTCCTTGTATCTGTCCTTTGATGAATTGCATAATTATGTGAGCTCCAAACCACATTTTTTCAAATGTTAAATTACAATTATTCTGCAGTTTCTGGAACAATGTGAGCTGAGTCTTAGGGTGAGCCAGCCCAGGAAACGCTGAGCAGCTGGGAAACTGAATTTGAGCTTCCGTGATGCCAAAGTGCCGGTGGGGCTGGACAGGTCACTGATGTGACTGGTCCCCAGTTTCCTCAAGAATAAAATGAAAGGTTTCAACTCTAAGATGTGTTTATTTATTCAATACATATTATTATTTGGTATCAATATCCAGGGCTGGCCCTCATGATGTTTGTGGTCCCGGGCAGGGGACAGCCCAGGCTACCTGCAGCTCCGACAGTGTGTGCGCTGTTGCTACAGGTGACAGGAAGTGCCACGAATTGCACAGGATGGGCTTCTGATTCTCATGGAGGGCACAAGATGGGGTGCACAGTGACAGGAGCAAGAGCTGAAGCAGAGCCGTGAAAGACCAAGAGGGGTCAGTTCCCAGAGGGTGGCCCAGAGGAGCCCCTGGCAGGCGGCAGGGTCCTGGAAGGAGCTGTTGTGGCCTCTTGTGAAAACATAAGGTGTTTACTACATCAGGTCTATGAAGAGGGGGTGGGGACAGAGGAGATGGAACAGGAGGCAGGGACCAGACCCATCATTAGAAAACTTTCATATCACCAAAAGGAGTTTGCACATTATCTATTCCCTCAGAAACTATTCATTTATCTTACTATGGGCAAGGCATTTTCCTAAATTCTGGAGTTACTGAAATGGTAAACAAGAGACATAGATTTCTGCTTTTACAAAACAAAATAGGAACCCATCCAAGGGTCAAAGCAGAGAAAGGGCTTGGTTAGATGTAAGTTTTAGGGAGATGACGCTGGCAATGGTGCAGGAGGAGTGACTGGACAAGGTAAGTGTCTTTCAGCTGTACAATCCCGGCTCCATGATATAAACTCAGGACATAAGAAACTGCAGACATTCTGGGTCAACACTGTTCCTTATATGTGAACGATATGTGATTGGATTGTTTCTCATGTATTAATACAAGTCTCTCATCCCTGCTTTACAAATTTCTTTGCCAGTGTTCAATAAACCAAGTGGGTCCCTTCCCCTGTCACTCACTGTGAGTTCAGATTCCAGAGCACTTAGTCGGGGAAGAGAGAACAGCCGACGGGTACTGAACTTTGGGCTTTGACTTGGGTGTGGTGGGTGGGTGCAAATAATGTTGACTTTACAGACAGGGAATACAAAGCCCCAGATTCGTTAAGCTTAAAGGTCATTCAGTGAGAACAGAGTAAAGCCAAGGTTCAAACCTGGCTTCCTGGTTGGTTGGTTTGCCATACATCAAACCCCATACTGTTTCGGGGCACAAACATATTATAACAGAGTCCCCCAGAACACTAGCAAAATGCACACTCAGATGCAGAGGCTGCCGCACAAAGCAAGGGACAGCTGATGACTCCGTCTGGCTACTTCTCAAGTAAGCACGTCCTGTCCTCAGTAAACCGCAAAACTCGTGATGCCCAGAGACCATGTGAGTCTCAAAATACTGCTGTGGGTTTATAGAATATAGAACTCAAACTTAATTTATAAAATCCATACAATGAGATGCGCAGAGAAAGAGAAGATAGCACTGTCCTCGGGGTAAAAATGCACAGATGGTGAGGACAGGGAGAAGAAACTCAAAAATACTCTGGGCTTTCTAGAAAGTTGTTTCCCAGTACACACAAAAAAAGGTTGTTTTAAAAGTCAGAGAAATTCCCTGAGCCTCCTGGAAGTAAGGAAGGGAGCAAAGAAAGAAGAAAAAGAAAGAAAGAGAGAGAAAAGAAAGAAAGAGAGAGGGGGAGAGAGGGAAGGAGAAGGAAGGAAAAGAGAGAGAAAGAAAAGAGAGAGGAAGGAAGGGAAGGATGAAGGGAGCAAAGGAGGAAGGAGAGAAAAGAAAGGAGAGAGAGAGAGAGAAGGAAGGGAGGGAGGGAGGAAGGGAGGGAAGAGAGAAAAAGAGAGAGAAAGAGAAGAGAGGAGAGGAGACCTACCTGGGGCCTCAGAGGCGCTGCTCAGGTGGCTGTCCTCCTCCTGCCAGGCCGGGGGGGGGGGGGGGGGGGGGGGGGGGGGGGGGGGGGGGGGGGGGCGGGGGGGGGGGGGGGGGGGGGGGGTGGGGTGGGGGGGGGGGGGGTGGGGTGGGGGGGGGGGTGGGGGGTGGGGGGGGGGGGGGTGGGGGGGGGGGGGGGGGGGGTTTGGGGGGCCGGGTTTTGGGTTTTGGGGTCACGGGGCCTGGGGTAATGGGGTGCAGGGGTATGTGGTACAGGGG
>CAUYPK010086596.1:0-11385 GCA_963574355.1 Loris lydekkerianus | reverse complement strand
TTTTTTTTTTTTTTTTTTTTTTTTTTTTTTTTTTGCAGTTTTTGGCTGTGGCTGGGTTTGAACCCGCCACCACTGACATATGGGGCTGGCGCCCTACTCCTTTGAGCCACAGGCGCCTCCCTCCTTTCCTTTCTTTTTTTGCCCCCCTTTTATAGGCGATGGGCTGTGGTTCAGGGCACACAGTAATTAAATGGATTATTGTGATTGCCTGAGTTCAAATATCAGCAAGGGTGGTCATGGTACCTGTCAGGCACCTACATGTGTTACACAGTGTACTAAGGCTTTTAGATTCTTTCTCTGTCTATTTCTTAATGCAACTTTGTAATATAGAAAAAAAAAAACGAATGCAGGTTTACTGATTTTTTTCTGGTGCAATGCGGCAGCCACCTTAGAGAAGAGGAGTGACCAGGCGGTGCAGGATGAAGGGCCAGCTGGAAACTCAGCTGGGGGAGAGGATGGTTTGGGGTGGACAGGGGAGTGGGTGATGGTGACCTTTGAGAGCAGGGATAGGTCTTATTCCTGGGGAGGCTCGTGCCTGGAGCATACCTGGGACTTAGACATGACATCATAGTGGCTGTAGGAGTGTCAGCAAGAGGCTGATGGACAGGGAGGGTGCACGCCTGGAGGGTCCAGTGGGGGACCAACCAAGAGTCTTGGCTTGGTCAAAATTCAGTTAGGCACCTGAATCTTCTCCTAGGCCTAGCTATGCTCTTTCATGTAAAATCTAGTTTTAGTAAGAATCCTTCAAAGTTAGTTTTGCAAGTGCTCCCCGTTCTCCATACCTGCCCATCCCTGATATGCGGTCAGGTTCTTCATCCTTCACCATCCCCCAGGTGGTGTCTGGCTATTGGCCAGTCTTCAGCAAGAATCCTGGTAGGTCATTCATTTTTAAATTTTTTTTCTTTGAGATGGAGTCTCACTATGTCGCCTTTGGTAGAGTGCTGTGGCATCACAGCTCACAGCAACCTCCAACTCTTAGGCTTAAGCGATTCTCCTGCCTCAGCCTCCCAAGTAGCTGGGACTACAGGTGTCCACCACAATGCCCGGCTGTTTTTTGGTTGCAGTTGTCATTGTTGTTTAGCTGGCCTGGGCCGGCGTTGAACCCACCAGCCTGGGTGTCTGTGGCTGGCACCCTAGTCACTGAGCTATGGGCGCCAAGCCCTGTTAGGTCATTTTAACCAGAAACACCCCTCCACACTGGTGTTTCTCCTTATTAATTTTCTGTTCTCTGACCCTGTCCTCTGCCCCTTGGCTGTAAGTTCCCACTTGGCCTCGCTGTATTGTGAGTTAAGCTTCATCTCTCTCCCCTATTGCAAAATCCTGTAGTGGCAGTCCCCTTTATCTGCGGGAATGGTCCCAGATAAAGTCTGCCTTATTGCACTTTAACAAGTATCACTGAATAACTTTTTAAAAACAGACCTTAGAGCAATAAGCCTCTAAGCCTCAAAGTTGCATTAAGAAAGGCCTCTAAGAAAGCAAAAAGCCTCAGGAGGCTGGAGTTTGAGTCTGAGTTGCTGGGAGTTGGGTTCCTAGAGGGGGCGGTGGACTTTACGAGCTTCAGCTTCAGAGGCGGAGCTGTTTGCAGTGATGATAAGGGCCACTGTGGGGTCATGAGAGGGTCGGCTGCAGAGGCAGGGGGCAATGGCCACTGGCTTGAGGATCAAGAGACCACCGAGGGCAGACCTGGGGTATCCCCTCCCATTTGCCCCTGGGTGCTGTGGTGTGCAGATGCAGGGTGAGATAAATCTCCAATCACTTTGAAGAGCCAAGTGTCAAGTTTTTGCAAAGCTCAACCTCTAAGAGAGAGAGAAATGTTGTAAACCTACCAAGGCCCACTTCTCTCATGTGACATGAATGTCACCTGTGGCGTGTAGCCAGGATGCTCAGAGGTAGGTGGTGGTACCTCCCGCCATGGCTTCTTCTGGATTCTGTCGCAGGTAAAGACAGAGGCCGTCCCTGAGTACATATTCTTTTTCATCTAGCCTCTGCCTCTGCTCCATCAGCCCGGGCTTCCTGCTTCATAGATCTGGGCTGTAAGAGAGCTGGCCTTATTTTATTTTTTATTAAGTTCATGAACTTTAGAGGAAGGAACTTGAAAAAAAGTGGTCTCATTACCTCAGGAATGAAGGCTCATGCTTCTTTTAATGCCAGACGTTGGCGTGGCCTTGCTTGTTATAGCCACAAATAATCGGGGTGGAAAATTGCAACAGAGTGGCGAGGCACAAACAGGATGGCTTCTTGGGGCGAAACAGGCCGGGTGGAGGGAGTGGAGGTCAGGCAAAGGTCAACCTAAAATGGAGCAGGTAGAGGCTTGCAGACTTCAGCTCTCCTCACCATCCAGACAGACTCTGGGAGGACAGAGATACTGTAGATTCTTCTGGAGGGTGAGAATAATGGGAAGAGCCTTGGCACTGGGTTCAGATGGATTTGATTCAAATTCCGGTTTGGTTACTTACAATATTATTATAAACTACGTGACCGTCTACAAGTTTCCAGAACCTCTTGTGCTTCAGTCTCTGTTTCAGTAAAAGGTAGACAGTATTCACCTAGGAGGATTGTTCAGGGGATTAGACGGTGTGCAGGAAAGATGTCAGGTCCTGGATCTATAGAGGAAAATGCGGTACAAGTCACCTTCCTTAATGAAATAGCTCCTTGAGTAACCCAGGGCAGCAGTTCCCGTGGTTTAATTGTTAACTGGCCGGGAGGCTGGAATCCACCTCGGCTGCACAGAGTGTGGGAGGAGTGCTGGGCCTCAGGGCCCACACAGCCCAGTGTTTGCCAGACTTCTCTGGTGATGAGAATCTCTGGGGGTCCTTGTTAAATATTATGAGTTTCTGGCTTTATCCCACTGAATAAGAAGCTCCAGAGGGCCCAGGAAACTGTGCTTTTAATAAGAACGCCTGGGAAATTCCTATTATTAGGGAATTTGGGGACATGTGGTTAATTCTGTCTGTCCTACTGAAGGATTAGTGATAACAGGTTAGTTTGTCTTTCCATAAGAGTAAAATGCAAATTAACCATAAAGGTAATCTCAGAGACCCAGATTTATCTTTAGAAAATCTGTTAGTTGACTGATACCCTGTTTCCCTGAAAATAAGACATCCTCCGAAAATAAGACCTACTTACAGGAAAGATAAGACGTCCCCTGAAAATAAGACTTAGCGCATCTTTGGGAGCAAAACTTAACATAAGACACTGTCTTATTTTCGGGGAAACAGGGTATTTAGGGAAGAGTGTGTGATGCTGTTAGGAGAAAGGTGCTCTTTGGTTCCTCTCGTTGGTATTGCTCTTCTCTGCACTTGAAATTCCTTCTCCATCTCGTCTACCTGGCAAACCTTGCTCCTTCTTCAAGATTCAGTTCAAGAATTGTTTCCTCAGAAAGCCTTTTATGACTCTCCCAGGCCAAATCAGGTGCTTTTCCCTCTACGTCCCCTTTGTGCATCTGTGATGCTTTAAGATGAACCATATTACATTATGGGTTTGTTTTCGTGTTTCTTCCCTTCTCACTAGTTTATGTGTATAGGGGTCCAAAGGGGTCAAGTTCCTAGATTTGCATTTCTCTCTTGAGTCGAGACAGATGAGTAAGAGTTGTCTAGATGGAGAAGTGAAGAATAAGTGCAAAAGTGTGAAAGCCATAGAAAAACCCATTCCCCCCTCCATCTTAAATCATTTTTAATAAAAAAATAATTTCTTCCTGGAGGAGTTGAGGCACATTCTTCTTAGTAAAGTATCACCTGAATGGAAAAGCAAATATCCGATCTACTCAATAATAACATGAATCTAGTAGATGAACAAATACAAGCCCACATAAAAGAAAAACCCAATTCAAGTTGGGGGTGGGAGGAATGAGGGAAGGGGAATAGGGAGGGGAGATGGGGTTAGTGTGCTCTTAAAGGTAAAGGTACACCATGTAAAGGTACATGGCACACCTCTTGGGTGCAGGACAGAATTACAAGAGGAACTCTACCTAACAAATGCAAACATTGTACCCTAGTTGTTTGTACCCCCACGTCAACCTGAAATTAAAAAAAATAATTTATGGCTCGGCACCCATAGTTCAGTGATTACAGAGCCAGCCACGTACACCGGGGCTGGCGGCTTCAAACACAGCCTGGGCCTGCCAAACAACAATAACAACAAAAACAACAACAACAACAACAACAACAAATAGCCAGGAGTTGTGGTGGCACCTGTAGTCCCAACTACTTGGGAGGCTGAGGCAAGAGAATCACTCAAACCCAAGAGTTTGAGGTTGCTGTGAGCACAAGGGTGACATAGTGAGACTCTGTCTCAAAATAATAATAATAATTTCACAATGATATCTTTTGAGGTCTTGACAATTTTTCAGTGGGCCACAATCGGTGTCTTTTCATTAGATTTATTTACAAAAGCCAGAGAAGGGATTATTCTAATTCTCAAAATAATGTTTTTAATTGTTAAACTGAAAGGAGCCTGGATTATTTCTCAGGTACCCAACATACTGCACCATTGTGCACAATGTGGTATGATCCTATAAGTGAAAGGGTTTTAGACACCTGGCTTTTAGACAAACCTGGTTCAAATGTGGCTCCTCTACCCACTGCTGATGACCTTGAGCAACTTATTTAGATTCTTAAAGCTTCACCTTTTCATGTGTAAGTTAGAAAAATCACCACCCTTTTCCTATCCTTTTGCCCTTTCAAAGTTGTGGAGGGCAATTAAAAAGTAGACGCAACAAAGACTTTAAAATAACTTCAATAGACTAGAGTCCTAGACTAGCACTACTTAGAGAAAATGTAAAAGAAATGAATGGCAGGTCCAGAATTCACATATGTAATGGTAATACTTACTGGCTAAAGGAGAATTCATTTGGCAGCAGGTCATGTCACAAACACTCCAAAAAACTGTTACAGATCAAGTTCAGTTATCTCCAAAGAGGCAGTGGGACACTAATAATGTGCTTTTTATGTTGACATTATAAGTAGGTTGGAAAAAGTTAAAAAGAAATGCAATGCAATGTATTGTCAGAGAAAAGAAGACTGGGAGCTCTCCTGTACTCCTGGTGGGAATAAAGACTCGAGTCATCCTGGAGAACAGTTGGCATTACTGGGCAATCAGGTTCATGTATACTCATTACCCATCTGGCTTGTCCACGGCTTGTGCACATTCTCCATGTAAGTTCTTCCAACTTCCTCTACCTTGGTGTAGAGAATGTGGTTCCTTGCAAATGAGGGGATACAAAAGTAAAAATTGATGTTTTTCAGATGTTCTTATCGCTCAAGTGTGCATTAATGGAGTTTTACTCTTTTATTCCCTACTGTGTGGGGAAACCATGCTTTAAGGCTGCACAAATGCATTCAGGCTGCCTCTGCTGTTTTTACCGGTGAGTATGACTACAAAGACTTTAAATTACTTCAATTTATTTTGCAGAAGATGTAGCATAAGTCCTATTGTCTAGGCCTAACAGTGGGTATTGAGAAGCTGGACTTTGGGTTTCCCTCTTGCTAGCCATGGTTGCAGTAGAGCTGGTGCTGGTTTCTAGGTCCCACAATCTCCTGATGGTACCAGAAGCCATTGCTCCTTGGTGGACCAGTTCGGATGGGAGTTACTGATGGAAGCTCAGCCTAGATCTTTTTTATAATGATTTAATCATAAAGAATTCTTATGCAATGTATTGTATACACACATACTTTGTTTTATCATGCTTCCTTTTTTGTTGCACTTTACAGATACTGTGTCTTTTTACAAATTGAGTGTTTGTGGCAACCATGCCTCCACCAAGTCTATTGGCTCCATTTTTTCAATAGCAGGAACTCACTTCTCGTCTCTGTGTCATGTTCTGGTAGTTCTCAGAATATTTCAAGCTTTATTATTAGTATTATTATTATATCTATTGTAGTGATCTATGATCAGTGATCTTTGATATTATTATTGTCATTGTTTTGGGGGCCCACGCATGGCACCCATATAACATGTGAACTTAATTGATAAATGTTGTATGTATTCTGAGTTCTCCAGTGACTGATCATTGACCCATCAATTCTCCTTCTTCTTAGGCCTCCCTATTCCCTGAGACAAAAAAATATGGACATTAGGCCAATTAATAACTCTAGGATGGCCTCTGAGTGTGCAAGTGAAAGAAAGCATGGCATGTCGCTCCATTTAAATGAAAAGCTAGAAATGATTAAGGTTAGTGAGGAAGGCATGTCAAAATCAGAGTAAGTCAAAACTGGGTCTCTTGAGCCAAATGATGATTGAAGCTGTGAATGTAAAGAAAATGTTCTTGTATCAGTAAATCCTTCATACATGTATTACATTGAAGCCTATTGGTCAATAACCCTTCATATGTGTGTTATGTTGAAGCCCATGGGTCAGTAAACCCTTCATACATGTGTTACATTGAAGCCTATTGGTCAGTAACCCTTCATATGTGTGTTACGTTGAAGCTCATTGATCAGTAAACCCTTCATATGTGTGTTACATTGAAGCCTATTGGTCAATAACCCTTCATATGTGTGTTACATTGAAGCTCATTGGTCAGTAAACCCTTCATACGTGTGTTACATTGTAGCCTATTGGTAAGTAACCCTTCATATGTGTGTTACTTTGAAGCCCATTGGTCATTAAACCCTTCATACGTGTGTTACATTGAAGCCCATTGGTCTATCTTGCACTGTGAGTGGAGCTTTGGTCCGGCGTAGTTTTGTAATATCAAGCATTAGCCATTTGGAAACTATCAGTTCACTGAGTTGTACAGATGCCCCAAACGTCAGCACATTTCATCATTCTGTATCAAAAGTTATATACATTGATACCAATCTCACCAAGATGTCTGTGAGCACTGAAAAGTAGATGATGAGTACAAATAAATATGATGATGAATGTAAAAAAAAAAAAAAAAAAAAAAAAAAAAGAAAGTACTACCCTTAATGAAGACACCAATGATAAGAAAGTGAAACAGTCTCATTGCTAATACGGTGAAAGTTATAGAGGTCCAGATAGAAGATCTAATCGGCCACAGACTCCCTTAAGTCCAGGCCTAATCCGGAGAAAGGCCCTAACTCTTCAATTCTAGGAAGGCTGAAAGGCAAGGAAGCTCCAGAAGGAAAGTTGAAGCCAGCTGAGCTTGGTTTGGGAGGTTTAAAGGAAGAAGCCATTTCTGTAACATAAAAATGCCAGGTGAGGCAGCAAATGCTGAGGGAATTAACCCAGAAGATTGAGCAAAAATAATTGATGAAGGTGGCTACATTAACCAACAAATTTTCAATGTAGACGGAACAGCCTTTTATTGGAGCAGATGCCATCTAGGACTCTAACAGCTGGAGAGAAGTCCATCCCTGGTTTTAAAGCTTCAAAGGACAGACTGGTTCTCCTGTTAGCAGCTAATGCAGTCAGTGATGTTAAGCTGAAGCCAATGTTCATTACATTCTGAAATCCTTGCACCTTTAAGAATTATGCTGAATCTACTCTGCCTGTGCTCTAGAAATGCAATGACAAGCCTGGATGACAGCACACCTGTTACAGTATGGTTTTATGACTATTTTAAGCCCAATGTTGAGACTTACTTCTTAGGAAAAAAAGTTTCTTTCAAAATATTACTGCTTATTAGCCCAGCACTTAGACACTCAAGAGCTCTGATGGAGACATACAAGCAGAGCAGTGTTGTTTTCATGCCTGCTAACACAACATCTGTTCTACAGGCCACACTTCAAGGAGTAATTTTGACTTTCAAGTCTCATTATTTAAGGAATACATTTCATAAGGCTATAGTTGCCATAGATAGAGATTCCTGAGATGGATCTGGGCAAAAGAGGTTGAAAACCTTCTGGAAAGAATTCTCCATTCTACATATCATTCAGAACATTTGTAATTCGTCGTCGGAGGTCAAAATAGCAGCATTAATAGGAGTTTGGAAGAAACTGATTCCAACTCTCATCGATGAGTTTGAGAGGTTTAAGACTTCAATAGAGGAAGAAACTTCAGAGGCGGTGAAAACAGCAGGAGAACCAGAATTAGAAGTGGAGCCTGACCATGGGACTGACTTGCTGCAGTCTCCCGAGAAAGCTTTAACAGCTGAAGAATTGTTTTTAGGGATGAGCAAAGAAGTGGTTTCTTCAGATGGAATCTACTCATGGTGAAGATGTTAGGAACACTGTTGAAATGACACACACTTAGGTGGTAAAGCAGCAGCAGGCTTTGCAAGGCTTGGCTCTCACTTTGAAAGAAGTACTGTGCATGAAATGCTTTGAAAGAGCATTGCATACCACATAGAAATCTCTTGTGAAAGGATGAGTCAACTGATGTGGCAACCCTCAGTATTGTCTTATTTTAAGAAACTGCCACAGCCAGCTCAACCTTCAGAAACTGTCACCTCGATCAGTCAACAGCCATCAACATTAAGGCAAGATGCCCTACCAGTAAGAAGATTACAACTCACTGAAGTCTTAGATGATCATTAGCATTCATTAGCACTAAAGTATTTTTAAATTAAAGTACATACATTGTTTTCTTTAGACATAATGCTGTTGCATGCTTAGCAGACTACACTACAGTGTAAACATAACTTTTATATGCACTGGAAAACCAAAAAAATGTGTGTGACTCCCTTTATTGCAACATTTACTATTTTGCCAGAGTCTGGAACTGAGGTATGCCTGTATTTTAACACAACTAAGAGTGTAAATTCCTAATGTCCCACGATAAAAAAAAAAAAAGATTAGTGAGATAATGATATGTTAATTAGATTTATTTAATTAATTCACATTGTGTGTGTATTTGTGTATATATATTTCAACATTACATTCAGTTGTGGTGCCTGTAGCTCAGCGTTTGGGGCACCAGCCACATACACCGGGGCTGGCAGGTTCAAGCCTGTCCTGGGCCTATTAAACAATAATGACAACTGCAACCAAAAAATAGCCAGGTGTTGTGGCGGGAGCCTGTAGTCCCAGCTACTTTGGGAGGCTGAGGCAAGAGAATCACTTAAGCCCAAGAGTTTGAGGTTGCTGTGAGCTGTGACACCAGGGAATTCAACTAAAGGCGACATAGTGACACTTTGTCTCTAAAAAAAAAAAAAAAAAAAAAATTACATTCAACTCGGTAAGTGTAACCAATTGTGATATTGCAATAAAAATAATATTCATAAGACAATAGCAAATTCTCTTTATTAGATAACTTCTTGCTTACCTAGGTCAAGGATGTTCTGACAACTCCCACGGATCAAGGAGAATTTCTCAAAAAAGGATGTGAATGAGGTTGTTTGCTACAATGTACCATGCAGGAGCTGGGAGTTAGAGGTCACTGTTTACCATCACTGAGAGGATGGAGTTATAAAATGTCTTGGATGTACACTTTGGAATACTGTGCAACATTAGCAACAAGGAACTACATGTCCACATAGTGACACGGACAGATCTTACTAGCATTTAGTTTATAAAAAAAGTGTCAAATTTAGCACCATACCACTTATTCAAATTGAAAAATGTAATAAAGACAATGGGATGATTGAGAATGACATAGCTCCTCATGTATCTCATTTATTATCACACTAGAATTAGTGTCTAATTGAAGGAGAGAAATAAAAGAAGGGAATGCAGAAACACAGAATAAAGAAACAAGACGGCCTTTGACGTGATTTGAACGATTTACAAAAATCTTTGCACCTGGGATGGAGGAAAAAAAAAAAGAACACCAGTGTCATATATCACAAGAAAAAATATTCCTTAGTGCTTCTCTAACACCACATTCCTAAATTTTTCTGTACCATACCCAAGGAAGAACATTGACAAAAAAATAAAGCCTATGAGGAGGGAGAATAGGATGCTGAGGGGACCTTGCCTGAAGATCTAGGAGATGTTCAGCCTGGAGAAGGAAAAAGAGGAGGGGACAGTAACCAACTGTCCTGGTTTGCCATAAATTTCCCAGTTTTAGCCCTGAAAGTCGTGTATCCTAGGAAACCCCTGAGTCTTGGGCAAGCCAAGATGGTTGCTCAATCTAGGGAGACATAATTACTATCTACAACTATCTGAAGAGTTTTCAAAAAAAGAGAGAAATTAAACTGATTCTGTACACCTTTGGAGGGCAGATTTTAGACCACTGCAAAGAACGTTAGAGGAAGGAAAAATGTGGTTCTAAGAAATAGCTGTGAATCAGCGAGCAGCCATCTTTGATGATACAACTAACACCTCCATTTAGAGTGTTTCTGTTAGATAACTAATCTCATTAAATCTTCTCCCTATCGCCTTTAGCTTATGAGAAAATGAAATAATTTTTCCCAGGTCAGGCTATTAGTGGTTTGAACATAAGGCTGCCTGATTCTACGAAGCCCATGCTCTTAACCATCCTTAGCAAATCTAGAAAAAAATAGTCCTATGCTTTGTATGGAGCCAGGAAAGACTTCAGATAGCTCATGCAACCTGACACAACAAGAACAAATTGGGAGACACACTTACCAGAAGTCAAGCTGTACTAGAAGGCTATAGTACCCAAAATGGCATGGTCCATAGTACTGGTACAAAAACAGAAGCAAATTCCTATGGATCAGTTCAGAGAACCCATAGATAAGGCCAGCCTCAGATTGCCATTTGATCTTGGACAAAGAGACAAAATCATGCAATGGGGAAAAGAATCCCTATTCAATAAATAGTTGGGAAAACTGGACAGCCCCATAGAGAAGACTGAAACAGTATTCGCACTTCTCATGACACACAAAAATTAACTCACTATCAATAACAGACTTAAACCTAACCCATGAAACGGTAAGAATTCTAGAAGAAAAATGTTGGCAAAACTCTTACAGATATCAGCCTAGGCAAAGAATTTATGAAGACTCCAAAGGCAATTGGAACAATAATAAAAATTAACCAGTGGGACTTGATTAAATTAAAAGGCTTGGGGGAGGAGACAAGATGGCGGACTGAAGCCAGCTCTCCACAGAGGCTCCTGTCCAGAAGGAGAGTTAAAAGATGGAAATTTAGTAAGTAACCTAGAGGAATCGAGCTGTACCAAGAGAGAAGGTTGAAGTTCGCACATCAACACCACTGAGGCGAGCTGAGACCATAAGGATGCAAACAAAAGGTACAAAATCCATCACCAAGTGGACAGGAGACCCCCCCTCCCCCACGAGTCCGGCTTAGGAGCCCTACAAACAAAAGGGCAGAAATCAAAAGCCCTCCCACTTCATTTCACGGGAGTGACCTTCTAAAAACTAGTCCTACCTCACCTACTAGGATGCCATGCTGCTCCCCTGCCAGGCATAAAAAAACTGTATACAACTTTGAATATCTTTCCCAGCAGTCCAACACTCCCCTCCACTCACACGGAGGTCTGGAGGTCTATCCCCCAGGAGTTCTCATCCCTGGGTGATTTATCAAGGGGAGAGGTGTGGACAGAGCCCGAGTTGCGACT